>JAOTRA010062321.1:0-15779 GCA_026260255.1 Pseudolaguvia tuberculata | reverse complement strand
GTGTGTGTGTGTGTGTGTGTGTGTGTGTGTGTGTGTGTGTGTGTGTGTGTGTGTGTGTGTGTGTGTGTGAGAGACAGAAGCTATATAAAACACAAGCGTGCAGACTGGTGTGTTTAAAAACTCCTCTTCCGGTTCCCACAGCTGGACGCGGTTTTTAATACTTTATTTCCTGTTCTTATGCACCTATAAACGTGTGTGTATGACAGAGAGACAGACTGACTGTGTGTGTGAGAGGGAGGGAGAGAGAGAGAGAGACAGATGAATGGACAGACAGATAGACATCCATCTGATGTCTCTTCTGCTTCACCTCACAGGGTTAAATAAAGAGACGTGTTTTATCAGCGTCTGTCTCTCAGCTCACAAAGCGTCTTTCTTTGTGTATGAATGAGAAGGATTTTCCCTCCTCATCATCCATTATTACATCCTTCAGACAAATGTCTATGTTTAACGAATCTATTCAAACGTGTGCGTGTGTAATTAACTAAGAACATGTCTGTACGTAGCACATCGGCACTGCTCACCTGAAAGCAAATACACTTTTACACTCCACAGTGAGAGCCTTTCACTCCGTACTGAGACAAAAAACTTCTCGCTAGAGGTTCAAGTTGTAACCATGACAACACTGATCAGATTCAGCTGGTGTCTCATGTAAATGGTTTGAGAGGCGTTTGCACCGTTATTTATTTTTGTGAGTAAGGTGTAAACTAATCTGAGTAAATTAAGATTAATGGAACTCCCAGTTTTTTCTATGCAGTTAATAATCTGATCACCAGTCAAAGCTGTGATGGATGGGGTCCAGTACAGCTGTCTCTCGACACACACACACACACACACACACGTGCACACATTAATAAGAAGTGCATACACAGCTGGGGGTTGAGATCCTGACCCATACTTGGGACTGGTTGAGGAAAACCTTCTCCGCCAGTGAACTCTGACACAGTGATAAAAGTATCCATGTTAATTACACTCTTCCTTCCTGGTGACGCTGCCTTTTGATTGGATGAGTTAAGACATTTTATAAACAAATATTGAGTCGACTCAATGTTGAACAATTCTTCTTCTCCTTTTGGCTGCTCCTGTTAGGGGTCGCCACAGCGTATCTCTCTTCTCCACACTACCCTGTCCTCTACATCTACCCCTTTCACCCCAACTACCTGCATGTCCTCCTTCACCACATCCATAAACCTCCTCTTTTTCTTCTGCCCGGCACTTCTATCCTCAGCATTCTCCTACCAATATACTGCATGTCCCTCCTCTGCAACTGTCCAAACCATCTTAACCTAGCCTTCCTCACCTTGTCTCCAAAACTCACAATAAACATTTATTAGGAATTATTTATAAAGGAAGGCTGTATGAGACCTCTGTTTATCTTATTCAAGGAAAGAGACAGACAGACCTTGAGTGAGCTAGAAATCAGATTTCTTGTTGTGGGGAAGAGGGGGGGACATTCTTATTCTCAACACCAAAACAGAATTTTGTGAAAAGGTTCAAATGGTCACTTTGGATTCCACTCCTGGGACAAGTGGACAACAAAAGGCCTGCAGTGTGTGTGGTGTAAGACAGGGTGGGATACTGCTGACCTGTGACCTCTAACCATCTAAAGCGAGCACACACTTGTACAAGAACCTCATGAGAAACTGCTTGTGGAAACGTTTCGCTGTCAAACGTGGTAATGCCCGAAGCAATGGCGTGACTTTCACTCTGACTACCACTCGTACTACGGCTTTAGTACTGGACCATCAAAATAAATGATACAATCCGGTTTCTGATTGGATTTTCTTGTGTCAATTTGAAGGCGTATCTGAGTTTCTGCAGAGATACAGCAAACAGTGGGTGACTGAGTGGTTCTGTCAGGGAGAGAGCGCAAGATAGTTTGTGAGCGAGACAGTGCTTCTCACTTTCACTCCGGTTATAACCTTTAACCTTTTCACTCGAGTTTCAGCTTCCTGTCCTCTAGGCTGTTTTCAGTCGCAGTTCCCAAGCGGTCTGGACATCAGATTGAAAGAGACTTGTAATGCTTATAAAACACAATGTCCAGCTTCACGTTAGTCTGTCCTCATATCCTTCAGGAACCCAGTGCTCGTCGTAAAAAGAATAACAAAAATATCTTTAAAGCTACCCTGTGATTTTGGAGCTGGTATATTACATTAGTAAAGACGTTTCTGGGTTGCCACATCTGTTAAAATGTCCCTAAACTGGATAAAGACATTTTTGTTGTTTTTTTTTGTTGCTGTGACCATCTGTTATATTATAGACTCGTAAAGTTGTATAAACATGTATGCTGAATGTGTTAGTCTTCAAAATCATCGACACTAAACACCCCCTACACACACACACACACACACACACCAACAACTAGGGATTGGAGTTATTTCTGTTATTCAGGATTCTGTGGTCAAAAGTATCACAAAAAATATTTTATTGATTGTTTAAAGTCAAAAGAGACAAAAACACTGACACCTCAGCATTTGGTTGAGCTTTAAACCAACCTGCAAAAGTGTGAACATTCATGCCGTGCTACAGCTAACAGGTGTGTGTGTGTGTGTGTGTTTTCTTGGTGCTGTTGCAGTGGCAGAGCCTCGTGAGATTGTGCAGAGATAAAAGGGCCGTTCAATTAGCTAAACCTCAAAGAGAAATTACACGGGAGTCATAACTTCTGTGCACTGTCGCAAGTTTTGCAAAATATCTGCAGGTACAATCAGCAAGCACTGAGCACTGATGCACTGAGCACTTCATTGCGGCTAAAAGCATGTTGCCAACCATCTAGCTAATAATTCACTAATGATTTTTGCACTTGCTAACACACATGTCTGACAGGATGTTGGCTACGTCAGCTATCGGTGGGGTATCTGAAGCTGGATTATAATCCGAACACTCGTCAGAGTACCTCTGTATATCCATATTAATATTGAATACATCTTAGATGGTTTTCAGTGTTGGGATACACGACTGCGCGACTTAATAATATGCTATATATCGTGCACAAACAGGTGACAAACAGGCAAGTCGTGTCGTTTGCACGCATGCTCTGTTGATTTATTTATTTCTTGTGTTCATTGAGGAAAAAATATAATATAAGATGGATATTGTGATATCGCCTCCCTGATAATCAGATCTGTAACGAGCAGATGATTGAACGATTAAAACTATTATTGTCTCCTTCTTTTATTTTCTCAAACTTTGTATAAGATTGTGTTTGTGTGTGCGTGCGTACATGCCACCAGTTAGTTACATCTGAATGATTAAGCGTCTGATCTCTAACCTGTCTCCAGCGTTGTCGGATTGCATTGGCGCTCTAATGCGACAGTTTGACTCAGTCTTATTCACTTTAGGACAAGATAAGATGGTTCTCACACACACACACACACACACACACACACACATACAGATGGAAAGGAAGGGGATACTTTGTCCCGGCAGGCTGACCCAGTAAAACAGTACTTTAATATTTAATCGGCGTTTAAACAGTTAAAGGTGGGTGTTTGCGTTAATTTTTCCCCCAGTTATGGTCACACCAGACCTTCAACAAATAAGCAAATCAAATTCTTGAAGAACCAGAAGGTTGAAGCAGCGTCATTGCCACGGTAACATTTCTACTATAAATGATCCAACCATTCTCATTAAGGTAACCTTTGTGGCTTTTTCGTCTCCAAAAGCCGATTAGCGCCGATTAGCAAGGCCCTCAATACTACAATACGGATGCTACTATGACTCACATAGTAGCATCAGTATTGTAGTATTGAGGGCCTTGCTCAGGAGCTCACAGTGGATGCTTGGTGATGCTGGGAATCGAACCCTGATCTTTCTGGTATCAGTCTAACGCCTTAACCACTAAGCCACCACTTTCTGCATCATGCAGAACTGAGACACTGCTCAGATTGGATCTTCTTAGCACAACACTCATCGGCTTCTGTAGGACCTCAGGATTGAATCCATGCATGTCATTGGGTTCCATGCATGTCAACGAACATTCATTTGTTTTCTCTCTCTCACACTGCCGCCTTGTCGTTGCTTTGTTTTCCCTGTTGCCCTTCTTTTCTGTCCCACATGGAGAAAAGCTATGTGAAGAATGACTAAGATCCCTTTTCACCCCCTCCATCTTTTTCTCTTCCCCTCTTCTATTTTCTTTTCTCTTCCCCTCTCATTTCTCTCTCTCTTGCTTGCGCTCTCTCTCACTCTCAGACTTTCCCCTCTCCAAGCTATGAAGAGTCACACAGATTTACCACCAGGGTGGGAGTTTCCATATATGCGTGTGTGTGAGTCAGCGCCCAGTCTAACTGTCAGTTAGAAAACTTTGTTTATACTGATTGTGATTTGGATTTCTCATGCTTGTGCTTCAGAGTCGGTTCTACTCAGGCTTTTCAGGTGAGATTTTATTGTATGCCCCCCCCCCCTTTTTTTTCTTTTTCAAAAGTCTTTGTTCGCCTTGTTTTCTAGTAGAGGCGACGATGCTGCAGTTTGCGTGGCTTTGTTTGATTGTGACTTGCAGGTGTGTATGAATGTTTGCATAGGTTTATTATGATCTTTAGCGAATGACTTTTCAGTTGTCTTTATTATTTTAAATTGCTGAATGAATTTGCTTTGTGTTGTGACTCCAGCCTTTCTACCACTTTTATTATCGTCACATGGCCGTTTGAGCTTCTGCCAGGACCAAGAACCTCGGATACAGGAGCGTGTCAGGACAGCAGCGCCCAGTCGGAGTGGTAGTATGTCCAATCAGTTTAATTAGAAGTTCTTCGATGTCATGTTGTTGCTAGGTTATTGCTATGGGACTATAATTTGGCTAGATTGTTAACGCAAGCTTCTCGGGTGGTTTGATTAGTTTCCATGCCAAATGAGTGCTTATATTATTTGGTTACTATGGTATCCTGAACGGTTGCTGAATAGTTGAAATATAGTTATAGCTATAGTTTTTCAGGTGGTTGCTATGTTGTTGCTAGGTTGTCAAGACATGGTTTAATGAGATAAATAAATTGGTTGCTATGGTGTTGATAGGGGGTCTATACATGGTAGCTGTGGTATTCCTAGTGGTTGCAGTGGTGTTTTTAAAGTGTAGATACATGGTTGCTGTGGTATTCCAGTGGTGGCTGAGGTGTTTTTATGTGTAGATTCATGGTTGCTGTGGTATTCCAGTGGTTGCAATGCATTTGGTCTATATGGCAGCTGTCATGGGCTAGGTGGTTGTTATAATAACATTAGTTGATGCTGGTTGTTGATCTTCATTTCGTCAGGAACACCGAAGGCTGAGACATTTCTAGCTGTGGTTGTTTTTGGTGGTCTTATAACGCCAATTATAATCATTCGATACATTGAGCTCCACTGAGTCACCCTGGCTTTATGCTTTGGTGGAAACACACGTGGAGCACCATTTTGAGTCATTCACCTTCTCCACAGAACCAATGGACAACGCTAGCTACTCATGTCTGCATCTCCAAGGAGACCAAATAAAAAGTAAAAATATTGTAGATTTCTATTTTAACTCTTGGTGCTGTTGGCGGTGTCTCGGCAGCAGAGAGTGGAACACTGTTCTCATTCAGGCATTAACAAGTTATTCCTCATACACACACACTTGACTTGAACCATCCAAAGCCACACCTAAGACACAGTCGTCTCCTACCTCTCGAGTAAGCATATTTAAAGGTTAACTGGTGGACTGCAATGATGTTCAACCCACGCAAAAGTGTCTGTCTTGGTTAACTGACTTCTTGCCTGTCTTTCTGTCCCTCTCTCTCTCTGCCCATCTCTCTATGTGATGTGTTGGTATGTCGGTTCTGATGTTCCTCTGATTTTCATAATTTCTCTACTTTGAATATACCAAAAAAGGATTTCTGTATTTAGTAATGAAAGGACTTCTACAAGCGTTTCCTGTCCATGGTTTCTCTCTGTCTTCTGGTTGCTGACTGGACAGACGAAAGGGAAAAAATTTTCTACGTGACTTTAAAAATAAACAGCAAGCGAAAATAAAGGAAGCTTTCAAAAAATGTTCCCAACCGTCGGGGCAGAACATGAACGACACCTGTAAACGCCTCTTTCAAAGCTTGGATGGAAAAACTAGCGGTTGAATAAACCTGTTGCTAAATCTGAAGCAATGAAGTTTGAGTTGTATGGAGAACGTGTAGGAATAACAAGGTGAAAGAATTCCATGAGTTTTAATTAACTTTTTTCTTATCCGACAGACCAATTTGTTGCCATTGGATTGACAATGAGAGGATGACTATGATGGCGCGCTAACTCTGTTGAAGCTCTCAATCCGTCCTGATTTGTAAATCTGGTAGGTTTGAATAGTAAACTTTTCACTCTTTCCCTGTCTCTCGCTCTCTCTCTCTTTTTTTTTTTTTTTCTCTCTCCCTCCATTTCATGAAATCATTTCGCGCTTTGTTTTGCAGTCTGTTTGTAACGAATTGTAAATCAAAGCTAATCAAAGGCATGTCCATTTCATCTCAGGATTTCTACTAACTGTTTCTGATGGGACTGTGCATTCCAGGTCAGGGATGGGAAACTCCGAGAGCCAGTTTAGAATCCAGGGCTCTCGAAGCAGTAGCTTCACACTGTCAAACAGACAAGATCCCTACCCGGCCAGGTGTCGTAATTCCAAGGAAGACCTTTTGAACACTCATTATCGGTGGAGGACTGGATCTGTATTGAAATCCAAGGCGACAAAGCGTGGTGGTCTATCGGAGCACAAGGCTAATCGATCGTCCTTGTTTAGGCACTGTGACTACATTACTAAAGGAGGAGAAGTGAAGAGAAGGATCAGCGCCCAGTGGAACAAGTTACCAAGAGAACGTGTAATGCAGCCACCTGTAAATGTACACCTCGAGGAAAACGGGCAAGATTTTAATGGTTGTGCAGTCAATGGGTTCAAGACCCCTGAGAGGAAGTCAAAATTAGAGGATGTAGATGATCACAGCAGCCCAAAAGTCGTGATCAAGAGTGACGGCAACGTTCGAGTTGAGTTCAGTCATGTGTTTAAAAACTCGACACTCCCGGATGAGAATGGAGGTTCTGTCCAACTGCTGAAGTTTTCCCCCACGTCACAATCCATGTCCGCCGTTGAATCCGCCCTGGCACAGAACAGCCCTACCGGGAGGAACTCACTGAGTTCAGAGGGCAGTTGGTATGACTCACCCTGGGGGCTCGGCACCGAGCTGAACTCCGATGATGGTACCTGTGCTCTGTCCAACAGGGTATCGGAGACGCTTCCGGCTGTACGCATCGAGTACTTTGACAAGCCATGCGCTCCATGTTTTCTTTACCGGGACCCCATCATGGCTGCCACCTTTTCCAACGCTGAAGATCTAAAGCTTGCAAACGAGCTGTCGTTTAAACACAGGGCTTCGTTTCTGCATGTGATTGAGGAACCAGTTTTAGCAGAGTCCTCGGGGGCAAAGCAGTACTGTTCCTTCACGTTACCTTGTCCCCAACCCAAACCAATAGCCGAGAACACTGGAAAGAAGGACATGATCAAGAACAGGATGAGGCGTTTTAGTGACTGGACCGGCAGCTTGACCAGACGAAAGAAAAAGTCAAAGGTAAGATCTAGTTTGCTTAAACATTTACTTTATTGCAGCAACAATAGTTTACATAATTGTTTTATGTTGTCTTTTTTTCCCCTTCATTATAATAAATTTCCTCTTAACAGCATAGGATATATTTTATTTCTTTCATATGAAAAGTTTTTGCGTAAACCCTTATATGAACTAAAGGTCAAGATGACCCGATCTTTGTGCGGCATCGCAGTCACACTCTTCCGTTCCATGTGGTGAAGAATATTGCTTCTAGCAAGGTGTGCCAGCTGTTAGAAAAAAGGCACCAGGCGCTACCGTATAAATCTCACGACTCACAGGTACAGACCCATAAATGCCGACATGAGTTCAGAACACACAGAAAGGCATGAGCTCTGAATACAGAAAGAATGATATGGATCTGCAGCTGCTTTGTATAATCTCTGCTTATATGTAATAAGCATCAGATGCTTTAGCTCGGTGAGTAGGGCTGTCACAATTATCAAATTTGAGTGACGATTGTCAAAGAAAAAGGACGATTTATTGTTAGTTTTGGCGCTTTAACAATTATTTGTTTGCTCCGGAGGGTTTGACCATGAATTGTTTGTAAAAAAAAAACAAAAAAAAAAAAAAACGAATTTTAACGCAATTTATATTTACTCAAATTTATTTCTTGTTTCTCCTGTAGATATTTATATAGACAAATAGAATTTAGGGTGACCTATAAGAGTGGAAGAGGTTGCACACAGGTGGACTATTTTGTGCAGGAGGGGTAACCTGAAAGAGATTGAGGACTGTAAGGTGGTGGCAGGTGAAAGTGTAGCTAAACAGCATCGGATTGTTGTCTGTAGGATGGCTTTGGAGGTTATGAAGAGGAAGAGAGAGAGGACAGAAAAGAGAATGAGATGGTGGAAGGTGAAGGAGGAAGACTGTTGTGTGAGTTGTTGGATGATTGGGCAATGACTGGCGAAGTGATAAAGGAGACAGCTAGGAAATTACTTTGTCTTCATTTCCCTTTCCAGATGTCACACAAAGAGACATGGTGGCGGAATGAGGAAGTGCAGGAAAGTATAAGGAGAAAGAGGTTGGTGAAACAGAATTTGGATCGGCAGAGATCTGAGTAAAGTAGGCAGGAGTATAAGGAGATGAGGCAGCAGGTGAAGAGGAAGGTGGCAAAAGATAAGGAAAATGCGTATGAGGAGTTGTATGAGAAAGGGATTTGTACCGGTTGGCCAGGCAGAGAGACCAAGATGGAAAGGATGTACTGCAAGTTAGAGCAATAGAGGATACAAATGGAAATGTCTTGGCTAGTTAGGAGTGTGTGTTGAGAAGGTGGAGAGTATTTTGAGCAGCAGAGAGAGAGAGAGAGAGAGAGGGATAGGGATGGTGGAGCAGGAAGTGGATAGGATTAGTAAGGCAGAAGTGAGTGCAGCTACTAAGAGGATGAAGAGAACCAGATGACATTCCAATAGAAGCGTGGAGCTGTTTAGGATAGATGGCCATGGAGTTTCTGACTAAATTGTTTAATAGGATTTTGGAAGGTGAGAGCATGCCTGAGGAATGAAGGACTGTTTGGGTACCAATTTTTAAGAATAAGGAAGAGTAGTGGAAGCCAGGCTAAGGGAAGAGGTAGCCATCTGTGAGCAATAGTATGGTTTCCTGCCAAGGAAAAGTACTACATATGCAATCTTTGCTTTAAGGATGTTGGAGGAGAAGTATACAGAAGGCCAGAAGGAGTTGCATTGTGGATCTGGAAAAAGCGTACAACAGGCTTCAGAGAGAGGAGTTGTGGTATTGTACGAGTATGTCAGGTGTAGCAGAGAAGTATGTGAGGGTGGTGCAGGCCATGTATGAGAACAGTGTTACAGCAGTGGTGTGCGATAGGAATGTCGGACTGGTTCAAGGTGAAGGTGGGATTGCATCATGGATCGGCTCTGAGCCCTTTTTTGTTTGCAGTGGTGATTGACAAGTTGATAGATGAGGTCAGACAGGAGTCTCCATGGACGATGATGTTTGATTATATTGTTATTTGTGGTGAAGATGGGGAGCAGGTTGAGAAGAGTCTTGAAAGGTCGAGTTATGCGCTAGAGAGAAGGGGAATGAAAGTCAGCAAGAGTAAGACAGTGTGAATGAGCGGGAAGGCAATGGAGTGGTGAGGTTACAAGGAGAAGTGATAGTGAGGGTGGAAGAGTTTAAGTACCTGTTGACCAACAGTGCAAAGTGCATTAAAGAAGTGAAGAAAAGAGTTCAGGAAGAGTGGAGCGGGTGGAGAAGAGTGGCAAGAAGGATTTTGTGATAGACAAGTTTCTGCAAGAGTGAAAGGGAAAGTTTATAGGACTGTAGTGAGACCAATGTTGTATGGTTTAGAGACAGTGGCGTTTTCAAAACGACAGGAGACTGGGCTGGAAGTGGCAGAGTTGATGTTGCGATTTTCATTGGGGGTGATGAGGATGGACAGGATTAGAAATGTGTTTATTAGAGGGATGGCGCATGTAGCTTGTTTTGAAGACAAGGTGAGGGAGGCTAGGTTGAGATGATTTGGACATCGGCAGAGGAGGGACTTGCAGTATACTGGTAGAAGAACGATGAGGTGCCGGGCAGGAGGAAAAGAGGAAGACCAAAGAGAAGGTTTATGGATGTAGTGAAGAAAGATATGCAGGTAGTTGAAGGGAAGTAGGCAGATGTAGAGGACAGGGTAGTGTGAAGAAGAGCAATCCGCTGTGGTGACCCCTAACGAGAGCGTAAATTTAAAAAATCACAACTGACAGGATACAAAATATGGATATCTGTTTAGCACCAGATGCTCATGGTGGTTAACGTGTGTTGAGCTGGTGCGTGAAAACCCCAGCAACTTTCAAATCATGCCACTCCACTTACTTACTCTGGTCAAACGTAGGGGGCTGCAGGTACTGGTTTAATAATTGTGACACCCTTATTGGTGCGATGTTCCCATGGGTCACATGTCAATTTTCGGTCAAAGCGGCTTGTTGGTAAGGTGCAGGAGCTTTTTTCTGAGTTGGGTTACCTGTCTTTTTTTCACTTAGCAAGACATAACAGTAATTTGCCAACTATCAGTTTAATATCTTTACAGGTTTTCTGAGGCTCTCGTGACTCCAGTTGTTTCTTGGACTTGTTTCTGAATCGCTCATTACTCCAGCAGCTTGATGGTGTTTCTACCTGCTCTGAAAGTCTTTGGCGCATTTGGAATTATAGCCTGCTCCCTGGCACACATGCTGTGTCTGCCTAGAGAACAGATCAGCGATCTGAAGGGGCATCCATACGCTCGCCTGTAATTACACACAACTGCTGGAGTGATTGAGGCTTTAAAGCTGAGATATGGGGAAGGAAATTTTGCCTGCTCTAGGTTGCCTTTGAACTGCACTTGTCGTGTCTCTTCTTTTACCGCTCGATCAGCGATTCGTTTCATTTCCATGAGCGAGACGATAGTTTACATAACAGTTCATAAGTTCTTTATGTAAGCCACTTTATTTCTCTACTACTAAATTTAAGAAAGTCAGATAAACAGTTTTTTATAACATCAATCTGGTACTTGTGACAACATATTCTTGAGTAAACATCAACACAAGTCTATCTAACGTTTAGTTAGTGTAGATAATTTACATTAGTGTGTCTACATTTTCTTACGCAGGAGTCAAGATATAAGGAGTCAATCGATTGTTTTGACAGCGGTGTAGATGGACTGACAGCCGATACCAGCTCTCCTTCTCAGGTTTCCAGCCTGTTAGGGTACCACAAGGTTCACTGTCGTGGTCGCTCCCAGTCCCAGGTGCTGCCATCCTGCAGCAGCTCACTCAGTGCCCTTCACCCAGCCACAGATAGTCTGCGGCAGAACATCTATGACAATTTCATGCGGGAGCTGGAAACAAGCCAGACAACGACAGGAAGTGGCAAGGGGAGAGGTGAGAACTCTGAGGACACCGAGAGTAGCAGCCAGGAGACGGTGGGCTCACTGGAACAGCTAGACCTTCTGTGTGAGAAGGAACAAGATGTGGTTCGAAGAGCCGGCTGGTTGACCTTTAAACCACTGCTCACACTGCACAAAGACCGAAAGCTGGAATTAGTTTCCAGACGCAAGTGGAGACAGTACTGGGTGACTCTCAAAGGTAAGTAAGGATTTAAACACCATCTGTCCTTTGGCTCGCAAATGTTTTACAGAACAAAGTTTCCTCTATCTTTTATTATAACTCCACCCACTCGATTTCAGAACCATCAAGTTAATGAATGTTAATATTTGTTTGTTGATCGTCTTTAGTTTTCTTCTCCAGGCTGCACTCTCCTGTTTTACGAGACCTATGGAAAAGGTTCATCAGAGCAGGAGGCTTCACCAAGCTATGCTCTGCTGGCTGAGGATGGAATTGTCCAGGCTGTCCCGGAACACCCAAAGAAGGAGAACGTGTTCTGCCTCAGCAACGGCTTTGGTGATGTGTACCTTTTTCAGGTGTGTGGAAGCTTTAATTTGTACTTTGATATTGCACCTGAGACTGTATTTCACTCTGCTGTGACTCAGGGAAAGTCCTTAGATGAATCTGTGTACTGTGGAACCTTTAAACGGTTTGTGGTAGAACAAAAAAAAGCATTACAAAATAGTAGTGGATCACAGGCTCTTTGAAACAAGCCTTTAACTATGGCTTTTTAAAAATTTATTTATTTTTTTCCCTCCCTCCGGCCTTCTTCCGAGCCACAGCATCAGAACCCTGCCTACATGGGTCCTGTGGAATGCCGGGAATGTGAAATGCTCATGCGTAACCAAAGTCTTGCCAGCTGTCATGAAGCTCTCTCTTCACACATCGGCCTAGAAATCAGTGGGTTTTTTCTTCTCTGCCATCTTTGGAGAAACAGAGCTTGTTCTAGTTCACATTTCTCCAGAGTTCACTCAGGGTTCTACATGTTCTTGGGTAGTATGTCTATATTGGAACTGACTGTATGTGTATATATTGGAACTTACTGTATGTATCTTTTCACAAAGTTTCTTAGATAGTAACCTACTCATTACAGTCGTTCTTTAAATAGGTTCTCAACTTTGTGCTACTTAATTTTTTTGGGTTCTCCTTAAATTTTGAAGTGCTTTTCAATGCTCTGGACAAAGTTCCACTATGGTTCTCTAAAGGGGTCTCTTTTCAGAAGCTCTGTTTAAACATCATTACAAAAAGAGAGATGGGCACTTTAGGGGTTCTAAATTAGAGCTGTTGTGTAATCTGTATCTTAGATTTTCACTGTGGAATGAAAAAAATACTGAAATACTTTATTATTGTAATTACTTAATTGCACCACCAGGTTCTTTCAGTAGACATCACTGTGTTCTGTGTGCTCTCCTTAGGCCTCAAGCCAAACAGATTTGGAGAATTGGGTGACTGCAATCCATTCAGCCAGCGCGTCTCTGTTTGCTAAACGCCACGGCAAAGAGGACACGCCTCTCCTGCTGCAAGGACAGATCCGCAGCCTGCTGCAGAAGATCGACATGGACGGAAAGATGAAGAAGATGGCAGAGCTCCAGATGTCCATCGTCACCAATTCAAAAAGCAGGAAGGCCATTGAGAACCAGGTAAGCAAACGTGCTTGCTGAATTAAAGGGGCGGGGTTAAAGTTGGAATCATTTAGGTCGCGTGTGTGGAATGTTTAAAAAAACGGAAATAAATTTGAGATGGATTTTTCTCAGGGGATTGTGGCATGTTTTAAACTGATAAATGTCAGTACTATGATGTTAGTTGGAATGTAGCTACTCCCATCTTCTGTTATGCTTATTGCCCCAGTATAGGGGTCAGGTGGAGGTCAAAGGTCAGAGATCCACAGGTTTATCCTGGGTGAGGGGGTACCCAGGCAGTGTATGAGGAATTTAGGGAGGGGGTGAGAGGTTAACCTCATCTCAGAAGCTGCACTGCTTTGAACCAGGATCTCTTCTAATCAGTGCCAGCTGAGTGCGCGTGTGTATGGGTTGCACTTGTGTATGAGTGTGCGTATGTGTGTGTGAAGTTTACATTTTTACCTCAGTGCTAATTCAGTGCTGTTCTGTTGTCAGGTAACTTATTGGGTTTAGATTTCATGTCCTGTTGTGTCTTTCTCTCTTTGGTTGTCTCTTTGTCTCACAGATTCAGCAGTGGGACCAGAATTTGGAGCTCTTTAACATCGATTTGTTCCGTTTGCGCTGTTACCTGTCCAGCTTGCAGGGGGGGGAGCTGCCCAACCCTAAGAGCCTTCTGGCCACTGCAAGCCGTCCCACCAAAGCAGCTCTTGGACGTCTGGGTGTTTTCTCTGTCTCCTCTTTCCACGCACTGGTCAGTTATGTCTCTCCAGCTGCAAACACACACATTTTTTAAAAATTAGTCTCTTGTGTCAAAGGTTGAGCTGTAACCATGAACTTCAAAGAAAGTTCTATCCTTAATATAAATAGCTCTCTCGCTCTCTTTCTGTCTCTATCCTGTTCTGTATCTCTCAATCTCTATCTACTTTTTCTCTCTCGTTCTTTCTCGATCTCGGTCTCTATTCTTCTCAATCTGTCTATGATTTTTTTTTTTTCAAAATCTCTCACTTTCTTGCTCTCTGTGTGTCTCTTTCTCTGTCTCTCTCTCAATCTTTTTTTACTCTTTCATTCTCTTTCCCTTATGACTCTCTGTCTCTCAGATCTGCTCCCGAGACGAGACTACACTGCGGAAACGTTCTCTGTCTCTACCTCGGAGAAATCGTGGGAAAAGAGGCATGTTTTCCTCGCACAAAGCTCTGGACAGTTTGACCAAACACAGTCGAGACAGAGGAGCCTGCGCCTCACAGGTACCCAGTGTTCTAATAAACCAGCAGGGTGTTCAATATCTCTGAAATCCCATAATTCCATACAGCATGTGGTGCAGGATTAAAACATTGTTCATTGTTCACTCAGTTTTAATTATCATTGTCTAACTTCAAACATTGGCACACGCCGTATGTTACATGATCAATAACAACATTGCGGCTGTAGATTATTTTACCCCTGGTTAACCAAAAAAAGGGTAAATTTGTAATTTGTCGTCCATAAAACTGAGCGGGTCTCACTGATTTACCTTCAGTAGCTGATGGTAATAAAGCAGGAATACTGTACCCAGTGGGGTGAGGAAGAGCCCACCAATTCATCTCACGCTGCAGAAATACTGGAGACACAAAATGTAGGAAATGGCCTGGAGCCAAAATGTCATTAAATGGGGGGAGGGGATGAAGAGGAGGAGGATGGAAGGTGTATCAGAGTATAAGACATAAGGTTGGTAGCATTAACTAGTGTAATACCGAATTAGTGTTTCCTGCGAATCCTGTCATCTGTAGCTACTTTTATTCTCTGGGTGTAAATCTTTAAGAATGTATTAATTTAATACACCGTCTGGAGATGGTAGGGGATTGGTTGATTTGACGCTGTATATATCCATGTAGTGTGAAACGACGCTTTTCTTTTTTTTTTTTTTTTTTTATTACCTTATTTTTGTCAAAGGACTGCATTTCCATGAGCTCCTGCTCGAATGCTGAGGTAAGACGGAAAGATGTGCTTTCTTTATCTTTATAGTGCTCTCATGGCTTTGCGCTCCTCACACACAACGCTACGCCGCTGCCATGTGCGTTAACACAGTGCAGTGTGTGTTTAAGGAGATGTCCCTGTGAAACGTGACACCGACGCCACTCTGTGTTAAGTGCTGAAAGAGACAGGACAGACAAGACTGTTGATAAATTATTAAACAGCATGTAGGTGAGACAGTTTGTGTGAGAGACCCAGGCACCACAATTGAATTAGCTTACACACGCAGTCAGTGATTTTGTGCGCGCGTGCATGTGTGCGTTTATTTAACTTGATCTTATTGGCTTCTGCTTCTCACTTACTCATTACTCAAGCCTGTCTCCTTACTTTAATCTATGTATCTGTCGGTCTCTCTGTCCTGTCATCTTCTCTCACTTTGTCTCTGTCTGTCTCACCTTTTGTCTCTGTCTTATTCTCAACTCTTTTCTGTCTGTCTTCCTTACTTCCTGTTTTTCTTTACATCACTCTCTCTCTCTGTCCCAGTGTTTAGTGTGTGTTTGTGTGTGTATTGTTTGCAGGTGTTTGATGGCGCTGCAGGCGATCAGTCCGGTTGGGTTCCTCCATACAGCAGAGAGGTAAATCGTGTGTGTGATTGTGTGAGTATTTTTGTTTCCTGTCCTCCTTCTTGTCTCTTTTTCCCTCTGACTCACACACACACACACACACACACACACACACACACACACACACACACACACACACACACACACACACACACA
>JAOTRA010062312.1:0-30001 GCA_026260255.1 Pseudolaguvia tuberculata | reverse complement strand
TATCTATCTATCTATCTATCTATCTATCTATCTATCTATCTATCTATCTATCTATCTATCTATCTATCTATCTATTTTATTGGAGAAAAGTGAAAGTCAAAATGGCACAATAATCAATGGACAGAGAGCCTATTCCAGTGCACATAGTCAGGGGTACACTCTGGACTGGTCACCAAACCAGTCCATCGCAAGGCCACAAAAACACACAGAAGTGCAGGGAGAACAAACTCCGCACAGAAAGACCCTCTGCCCGGGAATCAAACTTTTGCTTTGAGGCGGTCAATGCAGCAGATGGGCAAATATTAATTAATTAAATTACTAAACTATCAGAATTTAGTTTACGCAGCATTGAACAGTTGGCAAAATGTGTAATTTTAATCAAAAACAAACAAAATATCATAATTTTAATTAATTAATTTACAACCAAGTTTTTGTTTATAACTGTTAGAGAAAATATTCAGCTATCAAACTATCTAACTTATTTAAAAAATTTTAAATTTAGCTACAAGGCGACGCGGTGGCATAGTGGATAGCACAGTCGCCTCACAACAAGAAGGTCCCGGGTTCGAATCCTAGGCCAGGATCTTTCTGTGCTGAGTTTGCATGTTCTCCCCGCACTTGCGTGGGTTTCCTCTGGGTACTCCGGTTTCCTCCCACAGTCTAAAAACATGCAGCTTAGGTAAATTATGTGTGTAGAATGTGTGTGTGAATGGATGTCTGTCTATGTGTTGCCCTGAGATGGACTGGCGACCTGTCCAGGGTGCACCCCTGCCTCTCACCCTATGTGTGCACCCTTGTGAGCCCGAAATCGGGAATTAGAGGGCAAGAAGATGATTGAATGAAATTCAGATACATTGGTGGGAAAAAAAGGGATGTGCTTGTTTCTGATTTCTTAGTAATTTGCATAATGTTTTAGATCATGTAACACATTTAAATATTAGTCAAATTTAACACAAGTAAAAACATCACACAGTTTTTATAAAAGGAAAACAAAATCCAAAACCACCAAACCTGCCTGCCCCACCACCCATGTTTTTCAAACATACCATCAATTTCTCTAGCCACAAACAGACCTGATTACTGTCAAAGATCCTCAAAAGCAAGATATCATGCAGAGATCAAAAGAAATTCAGAAAAAGTAAATTGAGATCTATCTGTCTGGAAAAGGTTATAAACCTGTTTCTAAAGCTTTGGGATTGCAGAATACCACAGTGCAAGCCTTAATCTACAAATTGAACAGTTTCAAGAGTGGCTGGCCAACCCTAATTACCCAATGACTCATCTAAATGTGAACTAGGATTCTGCAGCAGGACAACGATTCAAAAAACACCAACTCCATGGCTGAATAAACATGCACCTTAAAAAAGGCAGTACATGCTTGGAAAACCCCAATATGTGGCTGAATTACATGCATTCTGAAAAGTTAAGTGGACCAAAATTCCTCTTTATCACAAATGCATGATTGTATGCTGCCAAGGGTAGCTTAATGAGTTATTAGGTTCACTTTCACACAGGGCAAAACTGCATGAGGTGTCTACTTGACTAACAATTAAATTTGTTTAATGATCTGAAACATTAAAGTGTGACGAACATGCAAAAAGAGATCAGAAAGGGGGCCAACACTATCACAACACTGAGGTGTAGAGTATATTTAATCAAAACAGTTTGGTCAATTTTTCACTCTTTTTTATATTTAAGCCATTTGATAAAATCAAGTTCGTTTTTTACTCATTAATGTACACCAGCAGCCCATATTGACAGAAAAACATAGAATTGTTGATATTTTTGCTGATTTATTAAAAAAGAAAAACTGAAATTTTACATGATTCTAAGTATTCAGACCCTTTGCTATGACACTCATATTTAACAGGCACTTTCCATGTCCTCTAATCATCCTTGAGATGGTTTTAAACCTTCATTGAGCCCAGTTGTGTTTGATTATATTGATTTGACTTGATAAGGAAAGCCACACACCTGTCAATATAAGATCTTACAGCTCACAGTGCATGTCAGAGCAAATAAGAATCACTGCCTGAAGAGCTCAGAGACAGAACTGTGGCAAGGCACAGATCCAGCCAAGGTTACAAAAATGTCTGCTGCACCTAAGTTTCCTTAGAGCACAGTGGCCTCTATAATTGGGACAACCAGAACCCTTCCTAGAGCTGGCTGTCCGGCAAAACTGAGCTATTGGGGGAGAAGAGCCTTGGTGAGAGAGGTAAAGAAGAACCCAAAGATCACTGTAACTGAGCTCCCGAGATGCAGTCGGGAGATGGGAGAAAGTTGTAGAAAGTCAAATGTCATTGTAGCTTTCCACCAGTCTGGGTTTTATGGCAGATTGGCCCGATGGAAAAAAACACCTGAACGACTCCAAGATGATGAGAAATAAGATTTTCTCATCTGATGAGATCAATATAGAACTTTTTGGCCTTAATTCTAAGCGGTATGTGTGGAGAAAACCAGTCACTGCTTATCACCTGTCCAATACAGTCCCAACAGTGAAGCATGGTGGTAGCAGCATCATGCTGTGGGGGTGTTTTTCAGTTGCAGGGAAGGAACAACTGGTTGCAATCGAGGCAAAAATGAAGACAGCCAAGTACAGGGATATCCTGGAGGAAAGCCTTCTCCGGACAACTCAGGACCTCAGACTGGGCTGACGGTTTATGTTCCAGCAAGACAATGACCCTAAGCACACAGCTAAAATAACGAAGGAGTGGCTTCACAGCATCCTAGTGACTGTTCTTGAATAGCCCAGCCAAATCCCTTACTCGCATCTCTAGAGATGATAATGGCTGTACACCAACATTTACCATCCAACCTGACAGAGCTGGAGAGGATCTGCAAGGAGGAATGGCAGATCCCTAAATCCAGGTGTGAAAAACTTGGTCCATCGTTCCGCAAAAGACTCATGGCTGTATTAGATCAAAGGGGTGCTTCTACTAAATATTGAGTAAAGGGTCTGAATAGTTAGGACCAGGTGATTTTTCAGTTATTCTTTTTTAATAAATCAGCAAAAATGTCAACAATTCTGTGTTTTTCTGTCAATATGGCGTGCTGTGTGTACTTAAATGATTTAAGCAAATGACTGCAATATAACAAAGAGTGAAAAATTTTGGAGGATCTTAATACTTTCCGTACCCACTGTAGATGCTATATTGACAAGTGTTTCGATAAAATAAACTTGGATTGAATAAAACACTCACACACAGACGTGCAGAATGAAAATGTCAGAATGTTCAGGATGAATAAAAATTTAAACAAAATAACTAAGACTAGAATTACATATTAAGGAATACTATTACAATATATATCGTAACATGTGATGTCATACTTTGTGCTCCACAGGTTTGTGAGCACTCAGACCAGAGTGACCAATCGGACAGCAGGCAGTCAACAGGACAGCTCACTTCACATGGTGCGGACAGTTTCCCTCGGGAAGGACCCCACTAGTGTTGGACCACAGAGAAGATTATCTATAAACATTTTCAATTCTCACATGGACAAATTCACTGCATCCAAAATCACATACTTCTGTACTATATAGTATAAGACAATTATAAATGAGTGAATAGAAAATCTTCAAAAGTTCCCAGATAATTTAGTACCTACACCTATATTTTGAAGTATGTGTGTGTTGCACACTATACTAATAAGTGGTTATATTATTATATTACTATAACATTGTTATATTATCATACAACCAAACTAAACATTCACAAACTTTAGTTAGTAGTTACGTCCATATTTTATTAATACCACTAACTATAATATATAAATGTATATTTGAGCATGTGCTAACTCAAATATAGTAAATATTCAAACATTATGCCATTTGACACAATAATTGATATAAATGTGGGTATGCAGTAGGGACAAAATACTCATAAAAATGTTGTACGTATGTTTGTGTGTGTGTGTGTGTGTGTGTGTGTGTGTGTGTGCGTGTGTGTGTGTGTGTTTGTGTTCTCATCACCTCTTTGCACATACTGAGTTCCACAAGTTTTCCGTCACTATCAATGCAGTTCAGCAGGCGAGTCTTTGTGCCTTGGCCACATACCGCATTGTCGTCAAGTCGGCAACTGCTCCAGTCTATAAATCATAAATCAAAGTTAAAATATTATACATAATTTTATACAAACTTAATTTTAAGGGACTTTATTTTGTATAATTGATGTTGAGTTTTTCATATAAATCAGCATTCTTGCAACACAGTGTGAAGATATATAGATATAAACTGTATATACAGTATTTACAGTCACAGTGAGTACACCCTTACATTTCTTGTTTATATTTATTATATATTTTTATGTGAAAATACAAAATAAATTAGACTTTCTTACAATGAAAAGTAGTGAATGTACAGCTCGTGTAAGAGTGTAAATTTGCTGTCCCATAAAAACAACTTAACTCACAGCCATTAATGTCTAAACCCCCAGCAACAAATGTGAGTACATCAAATGTCCAAATTGGGACCAAAATTTTGTACGCCCACCATTATTTTACAGCATTGCCTTAACTCTCTTGGACATAGAGTTCACCAGAGTTTCACAGGATGGTGCAGAGGAGGGACATGCAGTATATTGGTAGAAGAATGCTGAGGATGGAGGAGGACGATGAAGAAGGTTTATGGATGTGGTGAGGAAAGACATGCAGGTAGTTGGCGTGAAAGAGGGAGATGTAGAGGACAGGGTTGCGTGGAGAAGAGCTTTCTGCTATGATGACCCTTAATGGGAACAGCCAATAGGAGAAGAAGAAGATGTAATAGAAAATTACTATAAATCACAAGATACGTAGTGTAAAATATGACTCTAGCCTTATTTTATACTACATATCCTATACTTTATAAAATATAAGATATGTAGTTTAAAATATAATGATAAAGTATGAATAAATCCAGAAGGTCTGTGTGAAAGTGCCCATAAGGAGTCCTTGGGTGCACCGAGGGTAAAAGTGATGACCAAGCCAAAAGTTTACTTTAGTTTAAAGATGTTAATTGATAATAAATTATGACATAGTTTTGACAGCAGTACTTGGAGAACTCTTGCTCCATATACAGTTTAACCCCGACCCCATCTATACAAAAATTTTGCCAAGACTAATATTGTTATGGATGAAAATGTCTGATTGTTTTTGTATACCTGAATAAGCGTAGGAGTATGAGATACAGGAGGTGTTGGTACAGCTCTGCGTCTGATTCAGCTCAGGGCAGGTGTGACCTTTTCCTGGCATTCTAAGTATCCTTTTACTTCTATGTCTTATTTCCTTTTCATTACAACCCTGGACACACATCACATGCAATAGTTAGTAGAATGAAAAATGTAAACATTTAAAACAGTGATTTATCCATTTATCACCACACATCATTTATTCATCCAATCATCTTCTTATTCGCTTATTCCCCAATTCTCGGGTGTCTACTGGAGCCTATCCCAGCACAAATGCATCTTGACACACAAGAAACAATTTTTTTTAATTTTGTGTACTTTTAAGTGTGTAAGTTTGCTCTCTTGTGACTACTGTGTGCTCATATTAAGAATAATAATATATTTAGCGGTTAACAAAATTTGTTTGTTATTCATTATTCATAGTCATAGTAGGGATTTTCGAAAATCATTAGTGTCATATATAGATTGTGATATTTTCCCCATTCTTTCCGCTTATTCTCTAATTTGGAGAATTAGTTTGAGCCTATCCCACACATAGGGTGAGAGGCAGGCATACAACCTGGACAGGTTGCCAGTCCATCGCCGGCCACACAGACGAACAACCACTCTCACACACATTCACTCCTATGGGAGATTTAGAATCACCATTCATTCATTCATTCATTCATTCATTCATTCATTCATTCATTCATTCATTCATTCATTCATCTTCTTACCCACTAATTCTCTAATTTGGGATCATGGGGGTTTGCTGGTTCCTATCCCAGCGCACATAGGGTGAGAGGCAGGGGTACACTGCAGACAGATCGCCAGTCCATTGCAGCGCACACACAGGCAAACAACCACTCACACACATATTCACTTATATGGGTAATTTAGAATCACCAATCAACTTAATGTTAATACATAGAAATTGGGGTTATTCACTCACCATAGTGCATTCACTCCATGGGCTCCATTCTGACGTAACACACTGGCCAGGGCAGGGCAGATAGCAGGCCTGTGCAGTGATCGGCTGATTGTGTTGACTACACAGAGACTCATTTACATTGCTTTGGCCATCCTCTTCCTTCCTTACACACCTGTAGCACCAATACTATCATGCATTCAAAGATTCTTACAACTTAAATTAGACAACTTGAATCAGAATTCAAACATGTTTTCAGTATACATAATTTGATATATGAAATAAACACTTAAGCACACTACTTTAATTAATACTTATACTATTTTTAGTGAAATGCTTAAAGCGACAAAAAAATTGTAAAAATGGAAATTAAAATTATATTTAAAAAATTATATTTAAATAAACTATAAAAATAATAGGAAATATATACAATATGAAAAAAATTAAATGCAGTCAGTAATACATAAATGAACGTTTAAGCAAATAGGAATAAGGTCCAGATGTGCAAAATAATATAGTGCAAAGTGCAGAATTATACTGAAGAGGGCACTGATGTGGTGGCAGTGAAGGCGGTGCAATTCTAGGAGCTTCTCTGTTACTGTCAAATGGTAATGAATAGTCTGCCAGTCTTACAGGATTTTGAAGAGACTTCTTTGCGTGAGGCTGCTCTAAATCTCCTGCTTACATTTAGCGTGCATTGAGAAGAAGAAAAAGATGTGTGTGTTCTTAGTGGCAGATCAAAACGAACTGCTAAAAAGTGTCAAATTGACGCAGAAAAAGTGTCAAATTGACGCCTATTTAAAGGACTAAGACTGACTTCACTGCACTTTAACCTGTTTTATATCATCAGAACAGAGTGACGGGATGTAAAAACTCACCAAGTAGTTTGAAATTCAGGGTTTATGCTTTGTGAATAAGATCAAAAGTACCAAGTAACCTATTTCCTACTTTTACAAGTACTTGTAGTTTTACATTTTGGCTACTTCTCTGCTTCTAATTATATGACCAGCAACTTTGTGGGATGCACTAGAATGGTGACTGCACCTCAGACCACCATGCCAGACATTAGAGTCTTATCTCACTAATGCTGTTGGTGCTGAATGAAAAGATATCTTACATTTAAGCTTCACATTGGACTGGAAAATACTGCGAGAATCAACCTTCAATAGCAGAAATGGGAATAAGTCTGGGATAAGATGTTTAAAATCACATTTTTGTGATGCTAACTTTTGGCAATATAGTGTATAGTCTTTGGGTTATTCTGGTATTTTCGGGGTGTAAATTCAAAACAAGTCTTAGACAGTATTTTGTCTAATTCTCTAATTCTTCATGTAGTTGACCAAGCATTTCACTTCATGTTAAATAAGTCTCAATTCCGTAGATGTTATTAGCAAGATGTAAGACTTCATCCTCATCAATCTTTTTGTCAGTCTTATATCCTGCTTCCCATTTTAAACCCAGATTTATGAGCATATCCATTCATATGACATCATGTCTTCAGTCTTTTCTTTTCTTTTTTTCTAAAAGTGCTGCATTTCAATCAGGTATATCTGTGGTTAACTATTAAAGTCTGAGCACACAACGAATACCTTACTGATGAGTACTGGCTTGGCACAACAAGCTGAAAGCACTTCAAGCATCAGTGATGTGAGAAAAAGGCCAGTTCACGACAAGTGCAGCATAGCGATGAAGAGATCTCACCTGATTTTCCGTGTCACGACACCTTCCCCACATGATGGCTGAGTTTGGCTTGTGATTTGGATAGCGAGGGGTGGGTTGATGACACACATGGACCATGGCTCAGCTTCCCAACTGTAGTGATTGCACTCAGAGTAACAAGGCACTACCTCAGACACCTGGCAAAAATACATGATTAATGACTCACAGAAAGCACAGAAAACACACATGGAGGCAGCCTTCTGAGAAGATTAACTAACCTGAGCCTTTGTAGATGTCCACACAAGCAGGAAAGAGGAAAAAAGACAGAAAACATTTCCATTAATGACTATTTTGAACTTTTTCTCCATCTTGATGACTCTGGGTAGTTTAAGGGTCTACTTATAAGAGGGAAACCGAGCCAGGGGAAATGTCTCCTGCTGCTTTGAAGAAAAGCACGGCTTAAAGGGCACGAAGGCATGGTATATAAACAGAATAGACGACACAAAATGCATTCAAATAAGAACTCCTGAGACACTAACTTATTTAGACTTACTTTAGCAATTGAGCACTTTAACATTTTTAGGTCACCGTTTAAGGACCAAGAGACTAAGCCAAAGTTAGAAACAAATGCAAAAGCACATAACTATGTAAATAAATGAAAGCATTCAAAAGCCCCTTGTCTGAGGTACGAATTTTTTACTCAGTTTTTCACTCAGTTGATGTGGTAATGACTTTAGCTAACAATGACTGTTTGGTTTTAAAAAAAAACATTTCTATTTAGTCTTGTCAATTACTTACCTACAAGCATTTAATGCTGCACCTCTCGATTCTAGCATCAGGGTTTTTTTTCTTCCCAATATTATCACTCAAAAATCCACTGAAACACGACTAAAGGATTTCTTTAGAGGTTAAAGTAATTGAATTACAGGTTAACTGAATTATTTACAATTGTGTGTTTAGCATGCAAGGTAGCCGGTATGTAACACTAGCTTTATATAAACAACATAGCAAACATAAGAAACATTAATTTAACTTAACTTTGATAAAGAGGGCACTGCACACAAACATTACTCTAATCTGCATCTATAGACTGCAGATTTCAAGCCATTTTTGCCATAATTTTTAAGTCAATTTCTTGAAAATTCCAATAGTTATTATTTTGTTTTGCTGATGTTATTTTTTTCCTCGGTTGATCTGCTTGTGTCTCCATAAAGCAAAACAAAACACAGGCATTTTGAGTTTCTTTGACTGATTCCTAGAAAATTACTATATGCATCTTATATATAGCAGGATGACAGAACATGATGTCATCAATATCTCAGAAGATGCAGTACTGACATCATGTGAAAGAATCCTACAAGTTTATTCATGTCATGTTGTTCATATTTGTTTAGTATTTATAGTCATTTTGATTCCTTTGTCCTGTACTTTTCCCTGTACTGCTGTTGTTGAGTTTATATTTGTCAAGTTAAATCCAGTTACGTTCAGTTTGTGTTTGTTGTTTTGCAAGGATTTACAGTATGTTAATACAGCCCCCTAAAGGTCACCTTGGGCATAGAGGATTATGTGTGAACACTGTGACAAGGTGGAGTTTAATGATATGGCTCTCAAAGACATTTCTGAGCAGTATTAAATGTATTAAGGTTGCCAAATAGTAAAATAATAATTTTCCTTGACTGACTGTATCGACTATGCCCTGCACTATCTCCCAGCCAGAGAGTCAGCCCAACTCATTTTACCCCTTGTTATTTTGAGGTTGTGTAACACAAGAGACACTATATTTGCCTTTTATAAGAAAAAGAGCGCAGGATCAACTATGACAGCACACTAAAACCGAAAGGGTCACTTTATGCTGTTGGAAACCCAACTTACATAAAAACCTATCGTATTAACTATGAGTCACCACAAGACTTTTTGAACCTCCATTACAATATCACTACACTACCATAATTAAACCAAATGGACACAACAATATTATGATAGGCCATGCAGCCCAAGAGACACTTAAAGGTTCATTAACACATTTTGGAAAATGACTAGACCAGCAGAGACAACATTACTAATACACTATGTGTCACAGGTAAGAAAACTAAAAGTAGTACAGTTAAGTAACAGCAATACAATACTAAACATAAAAACAGATGCTGCTGCTGTAGTTGAGCTAAATATTTACGCTTTGAGTTGTTAAAACAAACCAAATTCTGATCACAATATATTCCTACCTCTCCAAAGGAAGTACTGTAACTATATTATCATCTTTCAGGCCCTTTGCCTCTGTAATTGACTCTAACACTGAGATTAATGGCTTTTTGCTGTTTTTTTCCACAGTATGTGAATACAAAAAAATTGTGTCATGTTTCTTACAATTAGCACTTAAAATGGCACTCAAGCTGAAACGTCATATTATTACCTCTGGCTGGCTTCATTAACTGGAACTATTAAATATATATATATATAAATAAAATACTATTAAAGTGTTTCAATGAGCATTTAGTATTGACCTTTATAAACACACTGATTGATTGACACAAGCTGCTTTGACACAATCACTATTGTTAAAAGCTCTTTATCAATACCAGCAACTTGACTTTTTTTGATTGATTGCAGGAACAAAAGAGGGGCAGTGATGGCTTAAATGTTTAAGGTGCTAAGTAGTTGATCAGGACACCAGGAGGACCTGGGTTCACGAATCTAAGTTGCTTGCGGTCCAGTGTAAAGTTCCACAATCAGTGATGGTTTGGGTTGTCATCTGCTTGTGTTTGGTCCACTGTGTTGTCTGAGGTTCAAGGTCAACGCAGCTGTACACCAAGACGTGTTAGAGCACGTCACGTTTCCTGCAATTTTCTAAGATACTGAATTAGTTTTTTTGTTAGTCAGTTATAAGCATCAAAATTAAAAGAAGCCTTCTTCTTCTCTTTTCGGCTGCTTGCGTTAGGGGTCGCCAAAGTTAATCGCTTTACTACACGCTACCCTGTCCTCTACATCTGCCTCTTTCACCCCAACTACCTGCATATCTTCCCTTACCACAACTATAAACATCCTCTTTGGTCTTCCTCTTTTCCTCCTGTCTGGCACTTTCATCCTCAGCATTCGTCTACCAACATACTGCATGTTCCTCCTCTGCACATGTCCAAACCATCTCAACATAGCCTCCCTCAAGTTGTTTTCAAAATATCTTACATGCGCTGTCTCTCTAATAAACTAATTTCTAATCCTGTCCATCCTTGTCACTCTCAATGAAAATCTCAACATATTCAACTCTGCCACCTTCAGCTCCTCCTCCTGTCTTTTTGACAACACTGCTGTCTCTAAACCATACAACATTGCAGGTCTCACTACAGTCCTACAAACTTTCCCTTTCACTCTTGCATAGATTGTCTGACCTCCTAATTGAATCTCACACTATAGACTTCCTCCCTTAGCTTCCACCATCTTATTCTTTTTTCTCTCCTTTCTCTCTCTTCTTCCTAACCTCCAAAGCCATCCTACAGGCCACCATCCGATGTTGTTTCGCTATACTACACACAATTACGTGTTAACCACTGCCATTTCCATCCTTTTAGCAAAATCTACCACCATCTGCCCTTCCACATTCCTCTCCTTAAAGCCATACCTAACCATCACCTCCTCCTCACCTCTGTTCCCTTCACCTACATGACCACTTAAATCTTTCTCCTATCACCAATCTTTAAAGCCTAGCTACACTCTCTAACACTCCATCTAACTCACTTCAGAATCTTTCCTTTTCCTACATCTCACAACCTACTTGTAAGCACTGATGACATTTACCATAATGCCCTCAACATCCAGTCTCACATTCATCACCCGATCAGAAACTCTCTTCACCTCCACCACACTCTCAGTGTAATCCTGAAGTGAATCCTGACTCCTACTTCAGGATTACACCTACACCATTTATCTTTCTATCTACAGCATGACAAAACAGTTTAAATCCACCTCCAATTATTCCTGGCCTTACTCCTTTTCCACTTGGTCTCCTGAACGCAAAACATATCCACCTTTCTATGCTCCATCATGTCAGCTAACTGTCTCCCAGTCTTACAGTCTCTTACCAGTCATAGTACCAAAATTTACCCACCATAACATCCACTCTCCTACACTTTTCCTTCACTTGCCATCTCTGTAGACGTCTTCCTCGTCTTCTTCTATTCCTTTGGCCAACAGTAGCCCAATTTCCTCCGGTACCCTGTTGGCTAACGATAAATCTGGCGGTTGTTGTTAACCCAGACCGATCTGGTATGAAATTCTTATTCATGATCTGCATATTTGATTTGGTGCACTTTACGCTGAATGCCCCTTCTAACGCAATCCTCCCAATTTATTATTGAGACCGGCACTAAGAATGCACTGACTTGTGCAACCATAATGGCTGGGTTATCAAAATGAAAAGAAATGAACACTTAAATATATCAGTCTGTGTGGAATGAATGCATACATTGTATACAAGTGAAATATATACACTGTAAACCCGAATGTTGTAACTGATTAATTGAATTGAGTTGTATTAATTTAAAAATTACAAACTGGTCCGTTACAGGGTTATGTTCATTTATTATATCAAATAGAACACTGTATAAAGACAGTATTACCTGTTGGACATTTTTGTTTAAAAATAAATAAAAAATAAATGTCAGAAATGGTATTGTGTGTTTGCTTGCAGATGCATTTTCATATATTTATAGTGTTTACAGATGTAGAATTTGGTTAATTTAATTTTTGGAACTCAAAATGGAAAAATGTATTAATTAAATTGTATAAACTGGGTGAGTAAGTATTTACAGTTGGGAGAAATTAAACAAGTGAAGTGTTATCATTTAAGCAGGGTAACTTGGGTATTTTAAGCAAGAAGAAAGGATTTTGCATGAGTACAACAAACTCAAAACTAGATGTTTCTGTTAATTAAAATTGGAAATTTCATAACTTAAAAAATTTGATTACCTCAAATGTTTTGAGTTTAGTCAACTTATTCGCGATTACAGTGTACGTTTCACTTCTTGAATGGAATTTTTGCAGATGTTCTAATTATATACCAGCACCTATATATAAATCATGTACTGATAGAGAATCCAACCCGACACCTGCCAGTTCAAAATTATCTGAAGTTTATCTGGAGTAACACAACTCTCACCTGATTCTTAATGTTTAGTTTCGGACAGGGTCTTCCTCCATTGAAAGGCTTTTCTCTTAACCACCGAGCACGTACTTTTACTCCACCACCACAGGGAGCGCTGCACGAGGACCATGCTGACCACTCGCTCAGCCTGCAGTCCAGAGGACATGGCACTGCACACTGTTCCTTTTCAACACCTGAAACAAATTATATTTAGAAGCATTAAACCAGAATTTAGATACAAATTTATAAAAGGGATTGCTTTTATTTCTGTACTTTCAATAAAACGTTTTATTTATTTATAGCTTAATTTAATTTGTTGAGCTTATTTGTCAACAAAAGAGTGTTTGACGTACATATTTATGGACTGTTGCATCTATTGTCTTTTGTAAGGTATAAGCATAAAATCATTTTTAAAAATTTGTTATTTTTTTCTCTCCAAGATATTCAACTAGACTCAAAATCAGTAGTGAAAATAAGGTTATAATCTTCACCATGTTTTATGTTAAAAGATATACAAAAACACAATATAAAACGGTTTACAGATTGAGAGACATTTTGCATATTGAGGATGAAAACCTTTTTTTTTTTTTTTTTTTTTTAATAAAAGCAAGAAATCCAGTTAAGACTTTTTATTAAGACTTTTCTATTAACATTCATACTACAATCACTGAAGTGAACTGTGCTGCGCTGTACTTCAGATTCAATATTTAATCTAATAACATCAGAGAAACATTAAAGATGTAATTAAAATAAATAATAATTTAAAAATCTGTAAGTCAGCATTCCCAGTAAACAGCACTGGTCTGGAAATGGTGAATAAATTCTCCTAAGCTGTCAGCCATTGTGGGAATAAAAATTCTAATTGAATTGGCGAAGTGCTTAGTGCAATTCCTGGGCCAAGGATCTTTCTGTGCGGAGTTTGCATTTCTCCCCACGCTTACATGCTTGCACGCTTGTCTAACTGTGCGCTGCGATGGACTGGTGACCTGTCCTGGGTGTACTTCTGCCTCTTGCCCTAAATGCGCTGGCATAGGCTCCAACAAACCCCTGTGACCCAGAATTATGGAATAAGTAGGTAAGATGGAAGTTTCTCATCAGTCATTCCGAGGGCAGAAGGGCTGACCTCACCATACGCCACCTAGCAGGCCTTGGGAGGTGGGATTAAATTGGGAATAAATTAATACAATTTAATAGAACAGATTGTAAATGAAGGCCACTGCTATTAACCCCACTTCCAAGTCATTATAATGTAGGAACACTGTGATTTCGGTAATACATTTTTTACACCCCTATTAAATAATGACCTAAATTAACCACAAAGTGTTAACTGGATATTTATTTAAGTGTGGTAGCGCATTAGTTAAGGTGTTATCAGGGTGGATTTCCATCATCAGCACGTTACCATTTTTGGGCCCCTGAAAAACTGTTGTTTGCAGTCTCTAATGAATTGCAATGGTTGTGTTAGCAAGCTAATTTGAGACTCATTATCATGTATATTTCTTGTATGCCAGCTCAGTGATTGGTTTGTAATGCAAATTCAGAGCAAAAGGTGGCAGTAATGAAAGAAAATGCTGGTTGCCAACCACCATAAACACGTCAAAGAATCATTATCATACATTGTCAGCACTGTGTCACTTTTGGTGGCAGCAGTTATCCAGGATTGGCAAATCAAACCAAGAGAGACACTGCGGGTCAATAATGGAATAAAATTTTAAATACAGTTAATTAGACATGCAAAATAAGTGATGATTGTAAAGAAGCACAGTGAAACAATATTTGATGCTGATGCTATAAACAGATTTTATGTTTTTTTTGGTAATAAATAATGCCAGGTAAATGCCATGTATGAATTATGCGCTTACCACTACTGTTGCAAAGGACAGGATCAACCAGACGGTCATAATGGTCCAGACATGCAAAGGCTCTATAGCGCCACCCTTGTCCACACTCCCTTCCCTCATCATGAATACGCCATGCTTGGGTGATCCGCTGAATTGAATGGATGCTCCTCTTGGTAAAAGGATTTCTAACAGGTTGATGGTGCTCAGGGAGTAAGCATGGAGACCATGTTCCATGGACTTGTGTGTGATAAATAAAACATGGGCATACATCTCTCTCCACTAACGTCTCCTGCTGGCAGCGAAACCATTTCTTACTGCGACCTGGAAGATAACAAGGTACATGAGAGGTGGTGTTTAAGTGAAGTATTCATTGCTCAGTCTACTATATTGAGAAAAGACTGTCCATTTCTAGGTGATGAAAATAATGCACCAATGAAACAAACCCAAACCCATGTTTAACAAACTGGTGATCTTTTTATCTTAGACTCTTTAAAAGATGCTGTATTAAAAAATGATGTATGTTCCATGTTCTTGCTTCATGTTTTATGTTTGTTCATGTTTATATTTTAGTTATGTTTCATATTGATTTTAAATCTTCAGACTTTAGATCTTTAGTTGATTGTCTAGTCTTGTCTAGATTAGTTAACGTTTATTGGTTTTATGTTTGTAGTCAAGCCACACTTGGTCCTATTTGATTGTTTTTATCAGTACTATGAACACAATTAAAATGTTTCTGATAGCTTTTCAGTTTTCAGGAACTCAAAATTAATATAAATAACCTGAATAAAAAATGTTTTTTCAAAAAGTATAATATTTTAAAGAAGACAAAACATTAAAGATTTTTTAAAACACTAATAACTTCCATCCATCACTGACACATATTTAAGATTACTTCATGAGATTTCACTAGTCATGTGAGGATAACACAGACTGTCAATCACTACTACTTGTACGGGTACTACACTATTATTTACATGTTTATTGGTATTGTAAGTTTTAGGTTTCATGATTTATGTTTGATCACCTTCATATTTTTTATGGTTGATATTATGTTTGTTTTATGCTTTATGTTTTCAGTTCTTTCTTTACTTCCTGGTTTGTCTTTGACATGTAATCCTTGTTTCTCATGTGCTCATTGTAATACAGTCATACACTGATCACCCCTTGTCCTGGTGTTCTTTTCCTATTGGTAGTTCTGTGTATTTTTAGCTATTCTTTTTCCTTTAGTCTTTTTGTGTCTTGAGTGTGTTTATATCAAGCTAAATCAAGTGTTTAGTGTTTATTTTTGTGCTATGCTAAGCCAAAACTGCACCTGCACCTTAAAAAAAGCTTTCATTTACAAACTTTTATTGACTTTGCAAATAATAATTATTAATATTCTTGTTATTTATAAGTTTTAAACATTTTTAAAACTTCATCTATTTTTGTCAATGAGAAAGTAAAATGACAACAGAAAACTGTTATAAATAAAACCCTGTGTGCCTAATATCTGCAGGCTAAAGAGATGCTTTATTAAAAGTTAGCGAGGAAGCAGAAGAATTTTCAATCTAGTCAGCAAAAAAACCTGGCATCTAAGACTATCATGGTCTCAGACGTACCAAGACTGGTGAGGTGAAGACTGACATAACTCAGGCCAGGACCACATACTACAAAGAGAAAATTGAAGCTTCAGCAAAAGATCCTTGCAAGCTTCAGAAGATCTTTTCATCACTTCTGAGTCCTCCAGCTCCACCAACTCTATCCTCCCTTTCTGCAGAAGACTTTGCTTCATTCTTTCGCCATTTCTAAAGGTATTCCTTAATTCACTCCCCATAACCTGTCTGTGCCTTCACTGTCCCACTCCCCCCCCCCCAGGATTGGATGAAGTTCTACAAAACATATTGTCATGCAAACCCACCACCTCTCTGCTAGATCCACTACCCTCAACACTGATCCAGGCCATCTCTCCTGATCTTCTGCCGTTTTATTTCTGCAATAATCAATTGCTCCTTAATTTCAGGTCAATTTCCAAGGACTTTCAAGAGGACACTAGTTATTCTTATCCTGAAGAAGGCAACACTGGACCCTTTTGACATCAGTAACTACAGACTATCACTTATGTATTTTCTTTCCAAAATACTTGAATGTACTGTTTATAATCAACTGTCCCTCTTCCTCACACAGAACAATCTCCAAGATCCCAACCAGGTTTGTCCTTCACAACGTCATGAGGGTACGACCTTTCATATCTACTCAGGCTGCTCAGTTGCTTGTGCAGTCTGCAGTTATCTCGAATCTTGACTACTGTACCTCGCTTCTAGCAGGTCTACCTCAGAGTGCGATCCATCAGCTGCAGATGATCCAGAATTCTACGGCACATATCGTTTTCAACCTACCCAAGTTCTCTTACACCACACCAATGCTGCGCGTCCTCCATTGGCTTTCAGTAGCTGCACGCATCAGGTTCAAAACACTGATACTTGCCTACTAAGCCAAGAACACCACTGCAACACCCTATCACTCCGCGCATAACACCCCGCTCCCTCAGATCCACCAGCACTGCACATCTTGTTCCACTTATTGTTCTATAACTGTTTTACACTGTTTCTTACACTGTTTTTTTGTGATTGTATCTATCAGTAGTGAAATGTTCTAGGTTATAAATATAAGCACTGTTTGTACATCGATCTGGATAAGCGTATCTGCTAAATGCTTAATTGTAACATAAAATAAAAAAAAACGTGATTCTTCAAGTGAGTGCAAGCACCAGATTCCAGTTTTTAGCAGAACCGGAGTACCTGCTGAGATGTTTTTCAGCTCACCACAGTCATAGTGTAATGAAATGCTTTATTTTCCCTGCCACTTTAAATTATTCTAGCTTTTTTCCTAAAAGAAATTCAGTTTAATGGTATGATATTTGTTTTGCACCTCAGTACGTCAAAATCTTATTTCCTGATCTTTATTTTTATTATTTGTATTGTATTGCCACCCAGGGATTGGCTGATTAGACAGCTGTATGACAATGCTAGCAAACATGTGTCAATAGGTGCCAGTATCTGTGTGCTTTTTGTGTGGTACCTATGAGAGAGCGAGTACGAGTGCGTGAGTCTCCACAGCTGTGGCACTGGTCAAATTTGCTCCAGGAGCTGAGGGTGCAGTCATCTTTGCATGCCATTCTGCATTGCTGCACTGCATTGGGCATGGCCCCGGCCCAGCGCACACAATCTGCCATGTCTGCAAGAGTGTCGTCCATTCCGACACATGTCACTGCTGTACGCATGAATAACAGATTAAAAGATTATTCTGACAAGTCATTTAAATATACCGTACATTTCTCTTCCCCTACAGTATGTTGGCTCTCGTATAACAAGACCTTCACTATGGCAATGATGTCAGAAATTCTGGACTCCATAGCGCCATAAAAGCTTACTATCCTACTATTCTACACTTTTACTTTATAATTAATGAAACTATAAAATTTACAATTCTGGTATTTGGCAGACATTTTTATCTAGCAGTGTATATTCATTAGACATAATTAGTTTCTTAATTATCAATTGTTTCAATTCATTTAATGAAGTTAGGATTATGTGCCTAGCACAGTTAGATTTAAACTCAGAGACAGACAACTGAATTTCTCTGCTAACACCTTCCTGATTAAATCAACATGTAAAACAACCAATCACAGTTTGTTTTCTTGAGAAGCCTGTTATCTTTTTCAGTGTATGACCTACAGCATCAAAGTGGCTTTATTTCCAGACAGACCAGACAGTAATCTGGAAAATTCAACCAATCAGACTGACTTTTAGAACATTAGAGTAATTTCCATTTTTTGTGTCTACGCATCAGATGTTCAGCCTACAGTCTGTGCGTCTGTGCAGGTGATTTCTGAGACTTTTTGTAAACATTCTTTTTATTTACAGTATGAACAAATCAAAATAGTGTGTGCTGGAGCCTATCCCAGCGCACATGGGGCGAAAAACAGGCGTACACCCTGAACTGGTCGCCATTGCAGGGCCACACTGTTTGTTACATGCAAGACAACTGTAGGGAAGTATGTAATCTCAGATGCAATCCTAACAAATTCTCTGTAAGTCAACATTAACATAGTTCCTGTTTCCAGTGTTTCATAGTTAGGTGCCTCCCTGCTGATTACTGTACATTTAAATGTGTATAAAATGCTCAGTGGGTTTAATTACAGTGAGACAGTCAGAGGATGTTGAAAAACAGCACGACACATTTGAAAAAGCAGTTCTGACAAAAAATCAGGTGGTTTTAACAAAGCCTGTCTTTTTTCTTCATGGTAGAAAATGATTTTTACACTATAGAAACAGCCCCTCTATTTTATCCTCAGTGGATGGGAAATATAGAAGATTTTCATTTTTGGCACATTCTATCTTTTCAGCTTACATATCCCATATCCCAGCTGACAAAGCTTAGGTCAGAACACAAGCTCAGCTATGGAACAGCATCTCTGGAGCAGGAATATAATTAAGGCCCTGCTCAAATCCCAATAGTGGCAGTTTAGCACTTGACTGATTATCTTTCAATAAATAACACAGAGCTTTGCCCATTTACACTACCTGATACATAAATATCATGAACATCTTAATATTAATATTCAAATGATCCCATCTGATTCAAATGAACTCATCTTAACATTTACTTAGAATCACATGATCAGAAGATAATGAGTGGGTTTAATTACCCCAGCCCTCAACTGCTCAGCTGGATAAAAGAATTGTAATGTTGTGTGGTTGGCCGGATCCATGATGCAGGAACACAACTGAGTAACTTTATAAACTTAGTTTTTAATAGTCAGGCAGGCAAATAGTCGGTAGATAATACATAAGTAGATAGTAAACAAAGGCATACAAATCCAAATTGCTTAGCAGATATGGTAATAGGTAAACAGGCAGAAAGTCGGTACATCAAACAGAGTAAAGGCCTTGTAAGGCCAGATTGATAAACAATACTTCACAATGAGCATAGCATGCTGCTCTCTTGAATATGGCGCCTTGCCCTGTAGCCCGGAACAGGAAGCTGTTCATTAGAATGTGGCGATCGGGCAGAGTTGCACCTGTTACAAGAATTAGATAAAAAATAAGTTCCATGTATATGCCAACCATTTTTAAATTTATATATTTGCTTTTGGATTAATTTTCGTCCTGTCTTTGCCTACTTTGAGCATCTGTTTTCTTACCATCCATTAACTAGTTTTATTCTTCTACTCCTTCTGTTAATGAGTCTTACTATGTAGTTAAAAAATATTATTAGATCTTGTTTGCTTTTGCTCTGACCCCTTCTGAACTGTTAATTATAAGATTGGGATTCGATTACACTGCTGGGCTCCTGAACAATACCATTAACCCATTGCTTAATTGTATAAACGGCACTTAGGATAAGGGGGTCTGCCAAATGCCAGGAATGTAAAAACAATTATGGATTTTTAGTTCCTTGTCTTGTATGCCGTACTACAATTGGCATTATTTACCACTGACATGTGATTAGTGTTTATTTCAACCTTCATTTGTCATTGGTAAATCATTTGCTGCTGTATCGATGCTTTTGTGTGAAAAGTTTGTAATAACTATTGTTTTTTGTTTAGGAAATTAGGATTATTTACTAGTTCTTATATGATGAAGGCTCACTCCACTTGTCTTTATATCTGCTCTTGTTTCTCACTTCAACATGATGAATGTCCCAAACTCCCATTGCATGACAAATAAATACACCTTCATCCTTCTTATTTCCACAGCATGTTGAAGAAAGTCTGCTTTCACTTATCGATAACAACTGATACTTAAATTTCTATTAAAACTAACACATGCTTAATTTACTTTGTAATGTATAGGTTACCATGCGTCAGTTTTACTGTAAACATTCTTTTTCTCTCGGGAATCAAAATTAAAATTTCCCCAGTTACTTCATTCATTCATTCATTCATTCATTCATTCATTCATTCATTCATTCATTCATTCATTCATTTATTTATTCAGTCATCTTCTTTCCCGCTTATTCCCTAATTCGGTGTTACAGGGGTCTGCTGGCACCTATCCCAGCACACATATGGTGAGAGGCGGGGTACACCCTGGACGGGTCGCCAGTCCATCTCAGGGCAACATACATAGACACACACATTCACTCCTATGGACAATTTAGAATCACCAAACCAACTAATCCGCATGTTTTGAAACTGGAGCACCCAGAGGAAACCCATGCAAGCGCGGGGAGAACATGAAAACTCCGCACAGAAAGAAAGCCGGCCCATGAATTGAACCCGGGACCTTCTTGTTGTGAGGCGACCATGCTAACCACTGCGCCAACGGGCCGCCCTTACTGTATGCACAATATATGTAAAAATAGCATCAAATAAATCTTTTTTTATTAAAAACAAACAAAAACATGCTATAAATTATATACAATTTTTATGTAGTCAGGTGGCATAGTGGTAATTTAGTGCTAATTTATTTCTGGCAGGATATTCTGTCAAGTCATCAGGTAACATTATCAGACACATACATTATGGAACTATCGCAGAATAGAACTGTATTAAAAAATAATAATGGTAAAATAGGAACACAGCATTACATTTAAGAAAACAGATGATGTTGGTTGAATTACTAATTAATGTCAAAAATATGTGCATTTTAATCTCCTTGGTTGCTTGGGCACGTATGTTGCCACTGTAGCTAATGTGTCTCATAGTTCTACGTTTGGTCTCAAAAAATCTTTGTTTAAAAAGTTAACTGGCTCTTCCTCCACCTCTACACCTTCAACCAAAAAATAACCCTTCACATGAAACAGGGGGATATGGCTAAGAGGTCGAGAAATAAAATTGGGACCCTTGTACCTACCTCTGGTCTGCAGACCAAGTCCACATGTTTCACTATGGCTTCCCACCACCAGTCTCACTGAATCAGGGACCAAAATGCATTGACTCCAACGATGTGTCTGCCATCTGCCAAATCAGTTTTAAAAATATTACAATAATAGCAATCTAAAACAATTTTAGATTTTGTGTAAATCTAAAAAAAAAAATACTAAAGAGGAATAATACAAAAGCCTAGTGCAAAAAACTTTGTTACACTTATTGCAACATGTGATTTTAGAAACAGATCAGAACAGCATCCCTTCTCACCAGCAATGTTATAGCCTCCAGAAACCTAGTCAGGTGCTCATTTTGTCCTACATTTTTAAAATGCATTTCTTTTATTAATATCCCAATTGTCCATACTACAGGACATAATCTCCTAATTTTCAGTATTTACAAAAAAGGAAAGAAAGAAAGAAAATATGATCGCTTCTGCTGAGATTGTGAACTGTGTACAATGTTCTATCCCACAATGCAACAGTATCTGTACACTAAGGCTGTAGTTATAAAACATTGTTCATTGTGGTTAAATCACACCAACACAAGTCTATTGTTAATAAAAAAAAATGGTAAAAAAATGTGACAAAGCCAAAATGGATTGTATGCATGCCACATACAACACACATATACACAACATACAGTAGACAGTGAATCAATTGTGACTAGTACTCAAATGAAGCCTGAAATGTTTTGAAAAAGAGAGAATTAAATTAAGTGCAGCAGGTACTACAAAGTATTTTGGATGGGAAAAGTGACAACTCAGAGCCAAAATCCGAACTTGCAGACAACTGCTGTAGAATATTGTATGTCAATGCCTGACATGGACCTTTCCAATGTCACAGTTTTGGTGTGTGTGTCTGTACCATAGACATACCGCCAGTCTTAGTTCAGGATAAATTACTTCACAGAAATTTGTAGTCATCTTTTTAACATGTGGTTAAACACATGTGTGACACTCGCAAAATATCAAACTGATCCACTGACTTGTATGAAATAAACATTGAATGCTTGATAAATTCTGAGAAAAATGAATTTGCAAAAAAAGTATTTGAACATTTCAGACAGATTGAATCAATACATTAAACATTAAACTAACCTTCTACACTACATACAAGTGTTTAATAATTCTTAGTATTCAGGAACAAGATCAAGGTCAGTTCTAGAGTTTACCTGCAAATTGGACACAGAAGTTGTGGGTCACATTCTCTCTCCTCGAAGAGTGTGGCTGGACACTCCAAACCACCGTTAGCTGGTCTCTGAATAATGATGCGATTTCGAGACTGGGAGCTAATACTGCCATTCACTGAAAGAGGACATTCTGTTAATAATCAAACAGACTTTTTATATTATAAAAATATATATGTGGCTATATTTACTTGGAATACAGGATGTTGGACAAGGGCTCCATTCACTAAACGGTGTAACGATGCAGTCCACCTTGCATGGAAGAATACAAGAACGTCTATGGTCTGGATGGGTTGATTCTGGACAGCTGCAGAAGCATATTTAAGATTTCATTATGGGTTGCGGAACATCATAGTGAATGACAGACAGGGAACATTTATGGTACTCCTCGTTCCTTGATGGAGGGAATGAAGAAGATGTGTCCCTCTTCCATCAAACTGAACTTTCTCAGGGGAGTATTTTGTTAATTAAAAAAATTTAGGGCTTGACTGACGCAAGCTAATTAACAGATAACTAACATTAGTTTAAAGAAAGCAAAAAAGTTTCTTAAGCTTAATGCTGCCAAATATGTAAAATTAGTCAACTATCCCTCAAAATGTTGATGTTTGGCTACTGCAGTAGAGGACAGTAGCACTGTAAAGATAAGAAAAAATCTGAGAAGTACAGCTAGATCAAGTCACTTTCTCACTCCACTGCCAGTGTTGCTTTAATTGTAACTTAAACAATTGTTAGTTTAGCATCATTGCTTTGACATGATTGCCTACAAGTGTTTTGGGTATCTTTTACTGAGTTGCATGACTGAAATATTGCCACATTTAGAGGGATTTAGAGGAACCATTCTGCATTTGTAGTAAACTTTACTAGTATTAAACATTGAATACATGCAGACATCTTTGGCTAGGCTCCAATCACAGGCACTTATGATGGAGGGGTGTCAGTAGCACGCATCAGCCACTCCGGGTCCAAAATGGTGCTATTCTTTTTTAGTGCACGAAGGGGGTGTAGGTGTTAAACTAAAACTGTCTATTTTCTGCTGCCTGGAAAATAAACCGGACTGAGCGGTTGTTCATCTATATGTGCCCTGCAATGGATTTGCAGCCTGTCCGGGTGTACCCTTGCTTCTCACCTTATGTGCGCTGGGATAGGCTCCAGATGTCCCCACTCAAACTAATACAGAAATCTCACATATGATGGAGGTAAGAAGACAGCAACATGGATGACAGAGATGCTGCCAGTTTCCTAATGCTATGAAGCACCACATATACATGCAGCCCACACTGATGGACTAAAATCATGAACTAATATTTACATGTTGTTTAGTGACAAAACATTTCTAATTTTGGTAAATAAAAAAAAGATAAAATAATGCTATCCAAGTAATATTATCTACATGGGCTTCAAATGAAATATTAGAAACTTTAATCGCACCCAAGTTTTGACTGTTGCACTTGATGCTACAGACAGACCATCTAAGATTAAAGGCTACCTGTGATCCTAGTACGAGAACCAGCAGGAAGTTGCTTAGCATCCAGTCTCTAATGTCCTTTACACATAGTTCAACTCTACTTAACTGACTTTCCGCATCTGGTTTAGCTGATACATACAACTAAGTGTCATCATGTTTATGAATTATGTCACCAAGGGTATGTACAGTGAGAAGAGCAATTTCAGATGTCTGTGATTTTCATTCTTCTCCCCACTGCACATGTCCATCACATATTTAAGCTTGCTGGGTGAGATTTCACTTTTGAGGTTAGTAATGAGTGACAGGACAATGAAAGAGGAATTGGTGCACAAAAGATCTGGAGCTACACTGACAAATATTGTATAAAATCAGTTGGGAAGAATGAGGTAAGTTGGGCATAGGGGTGAGATGAGTCATCTCTTGTTTCAGTAAAGGCAGAAAAATAATTATTGTGAAAGAAGAGGGAACAATTCCTCACAGTCTTGGAGAAAGTTGCCATGTGGCAGATGTGTCGAAAAAAGCTTTTTGCTCTTTTAGAGAATTCTACTCATGCCCAGTTTTAAGTTGATTTTTCTAGAGGTAGAGAAAAATGTGAACGCACTGAAAGGAAACAGTGTCAAAGAAGAATCCGGAAGACAGAAGATTAGAAAAAAGTTGCTCAGTGACAGTTCTGATGATGGCCCAGACTTTACCTTTAATGAGGAAGAAGCATAAATTAAGATTTCCTTATGGGGCAGCACTGTGTTTTAGTGGCTTGCGCTGTCTCGGGTTCAATTATTGGGTAAGAGTTCTTTTTGTGTGGAGCTTACATGTTCTCCCTGTGCTTGTGTGGGTTTACTTTGGTTACTCCAGTTTCCCTCCACAGTCCAAAAACATGCATGTTGATTGGTGACTTTAAAATGCCCATAGCAGTGGGTGTAAGTGTAGCTTTGTAATAGACTGGAGGGCTCCAGCAGACCATGTGACTCCGAATTAGGGAATGAGAAGGTACAGAAGAAATAAATGAGTGAATGATATTCATTCACTTAATGATATTATGTTATGTTATGTTATGTTATGTTATGTTATGTTATGTTATGTTATGTTATGTTATGTTATGTTATTATTGCCAACTTGGATTATAGCCAACAAATGATCTTAAAATGCCTTTGCTGTATTTGTATTTTTCTTACTTACTTTCTTAAAGCCCTTTACTGGTGTCTGGTGTCTGGATTGAGAGACAAACACTCTCAGACATGTTAGAATAATAAGAATATAAAAATACAGGCTGATCTTACATTGTTCTCTAATTATAATACTGACTAGACACAGTTTGCACGATTGTCTATTAAAATTGAAAGTAAAAAGTGAGCGTGCGTTTAAATGTGCATTTAGTGGGTCCCTAATGCCCAATAATTACAGACAACATAATTACTATACTTTAAAGATAATGCAAAAGCATTCAAATATATTTTTCTCCTTATGAGATATGTAAATGTGTTATTTTTGTTACATTAGTTGGAAGATTGCAAAGTATGCAAGTGCAGTTTATTCACAGAAATAAAATGTGAAACAAATGGAAACAAAAGCAACAATTAAGCTAAGGTAAGTTTAAGATAAGCATTTAAGTTTAGGATAAGCACTTAAGCATGAACATGAACATAGGTTATGGACCATTACATTTACCGGGGCACACAACAAAGCAAGGTCAAGACAAGTTGAAACAAAGAGATAGAGGAACCAATCAGTTAAAAAAGGAACACCTGAACACAACAAGGGAGCGTTCAAACAATGATGAACAAGGAGAGGCTAGTGACTAGTGTAGTTAAAGGAACATTCATTCATTTTAAATGATTCAGGAACAATGAGACATCATGGACATTTGATCAAGTCAGTTTTATTGAACAACCACACACACGCACACTCACTCCTATGGGCAATTTAGAATCACCAATCAACCTAATGTACATGTTTTTGGACTGTGGGAGGTAGCCGGAATACCTGAAAAAAATCCAGAAGAATGTGAGGGTGGTGCAGGATATGTATGAGGACAGTGTGACAGTGTGTGATAGGAATGTCGAAATGGTTCAAGGTGAAGAAGTGGTAGCCTAGTGGTTAAGGTGTTGGACTAATACCAGGACGACCGGGGTTCGATTCCCTTCACCAAGCAGTAAGAGTTTTGAATGAGAGGGAAGGCAATAGAGTGGTAATGTTGCAGGAAGAAGAGGTGGTGAAGCTGGAGGAATTTAAGTACCTGTGGTCAACAGTGCAAGTAAGGGTGTTAGAGAAGTGAAAAAAACATTGCAGGCAGGGTGGAGAGGAGTGGCAGGACTGATTTGTGAGTTTATTAGAGTGACTGTGCACAAAAAATGTTTTGGAGACAAGGTGAGGGAAGCTAGCTTGAGATGATTTGGACATGTGCAGAGGAGGGACATGCAGTATTTTGGTAGAAAAATGCTGAGGATGGAGATGCCAGGCAGGAGGAAAAGAGGAAAACCAAGAAGGAGGTTTATGGATATGGTGAGGGAAGACATGCAAGTAGTTGGGGTGAAAGAGGCAGATGTAGAGGACATGGTAGTCTGGAGAAGATCAAGCCGAATAATAAGAAGTACTAATCTTATAAATAATCTTATTTACCATGTGACCAATATTAGATCTATATCTGTAATGATTCCTTGCAGTACCTACCTGTTAAGTTCCACCTCTCCGCCTTCAAGTCTCCTGCAGGACACATGGCGTATCTGTATCCCAGTGCCACAAGCCCCTCCCTCCATCTCATCCTGCTCTGTGCTTTTTCTTCCCATTTCAGAATCTGGAGAACAGGGGCCCCATGGAGAAGCATCCCAGTAGTACACTGTGGATGTCTGATTGCTGCAGACTCTCCACTGATCTAGTACTGGTGGAGGAAAACATCCCTTTCCTACTGTATTCACAAAACATAGAATGGTAATAATATTGAAATATGATGAAAACAGCATGCTTCCATAGTGTATTAGAACTTTAAATCCATGTTTTTGGCACCAATCCAATTAACCCTAAAAGTATAAAATAACTTTTAATTTAAATTTGTTGACAGAAAAATTGGACAGCAATTAGAAAGTTAAGTGTAAATAAATGCTTGTGGTATGTATGCTAAAACTTATAATTACATGAAGAAACTTGTATTAGGGTTGTTGATTGTACAACACACACACACACGGACATTCTAGACAATGGTGTAGTGTGACTATAACATTGTGGCAAAGATTTGAGGGAAACATTTGGAATATTAACCAAATGATAACATTTTTATAATAATATGTGTCATTGATCAGGCAGGTTCAATGCCATGTCTGCCATGTCATGTGATTTCTGTCATCTGCCTGTTTTACCTCTATCAAGAAAGATAAGCGTGTGTGAGAAGTGAAACCTGTGTTGGCGTTTAACTTGCCTATGTGTGATCCTGGACCAAAAAATGCTACACAGATGAGCAACGCCAATCTGATTGCGGCTTTGATGGAACATTTTTCAGAGTCTTTTTATCTTAGACATTACCACCACAATCGACTTGAACACCTTTTTAATTGGATCACATCTCCTCACTTTGGGTGTCCAGTCCTATGGCTCGGCCAGCATAATTCTTAGGCAAGGCAGAGGACTGTTACTCATTCCTGTTACAGTGCTCAATTGAATTCTGTGAAACAATTCATTCAACACTCAATCCGATGTTCCAATCACATGTTATTTGTTCTTAACAAACCAGCTCTGACAAACCCTTCCCTCCACCTGTCTGAGCAGGAGCACCTACTAGAGACCAGTCCTGAACCAATGCATTTGGATTCTGGCATCGGAGTTTGAGCTGGGGTTTGTGTCTATATTACAGAAAAAATGGTAATAACCGCACTTCCTGTCCTGTCCGTCCCGGTAAGTACAATTAATTCCATACCCAAGAAAATGAACCCCTTGACTACAGTCATGAAAAATCACCCATAAGGACTTATCTGCCTCTATTACAGCCTGTCATGCAGCGCGGGGGGAGCAGGGTCGGGAAAAAAGAGCGCACCCAAACGCAGGATAGGCGAGTTTAAATTGTCCATTTATTACTAAAAAAAGGCAAAACAAAAGTAATAAACCTGAGATATAAACTAAAGAAAATACCGTAAACGAAAAAAAAAATGCAGGAACGAGACGAGCATGAACATGAACTTGAAATAACATACGGGGAAAAAGGGCGAAAGATGAAAGATGATCCAACGGCCCCCAGGAGAATTCTGCCGGTTTATAACCACAAACGAATCAGCGCTAGATGAGACTCAGCTACAGTACTCTCCCCTCTATGAACGCCTCCAGGCGTTCCCCTTGGGACCCTACCAGGAGAAAAGAGGAGCAAGGCATGACCTGACCAAAATGGGAAAACCTGACCTGACGTGAAAAAACCTGACGTGACATGGCCTGACGTGAAAAGGGAAAAAAACCTTGACCTGACTGAGTAAGGGGTAAAAAGCCTGACATGACCTGAAGAGAAAACCATGACCTAACGTGAAAAGGGGGAAAAACCTGACCTGACATGACGTGAAAAGGGGGAAAAACCTGACCTGATGTGACATGACGTGAAAAGGGGGAAAAACCTGGCCTTACATGACATGGAGGGGATACCTGGCCTGACATGACATGGAGGGAAACCTGGCCTGACATGACATGGAGGGGAAACCTGGTCTGACATGACGTGACATGACGTGACATGACGTGACAACCTGACCTGACATGACGTGACTTGAAGGGGAAACCTGACCTGACGTGACATGAAGGGGAAACCTGACCTGACGTGACATGAAGGGGAAACCTGACCGACGTGACATGAAGGGGAAACCTGACCTGACATGACGTGACATGAAGGGGAAACCTGACCTGACCTGACTTAAACCTGACATGACCTGATGAAAACCTGACATGACCTGACGAAGACCTGACATGACCTGACAAAAAGGGGAAACCCTGACGAGACATAAGCCTGACATGACATGATCTGACGAAAACCTGACATGACCTGACAAGAAAGGGGGAAACCTGATGAAAAGGGAAAAAAGCACTTGAAGAGACAGGGGGAAACAAGCATACAGAACAAAAATACCTGGACATAAAAAGGCAACACAACTAAACAAAAAATCTGAGGCTGAGGCTATAAGCAAAACCAATCAAACAGACGAAAAGAATAAATAAATAAATAAATACTCAGCCCGAAAACATAAGGAAAATTGGGGGTCCTGGTCTATGAATAATCCAATACCCAGAATGGGTAGTATCGGGGCGAGGCTTCCCAGCCTCTGTGACAGGAACAGAGCGAGGCTTCCCAGCCTCCGTGACAGGAACAGAGCGAGGCTTCCCAGCCTCTGTGACAGGAACAGAGCGAGGCTTCCCAGCCTCCGTGACAGGAACAGAGCGAGGCTTCCCAGCCTCCGTGACAGGACCAGAGCAAGGCTTCCCAGCCTCCGTGACAGGAACAGAGCAAGGCTTCCCAGCCTCCGTGACAGGAACAGAGCGAAGCTTCCCAGCCTCCGTGACAGAAACAGAGCGAAGCTTCTCATCCTCCGTGACAGGAACCGAGCGAGGCTTCTCAGCCTCCGTGACAGGAACAGGTAGAGGCTTTCCAACCTCCTCAGGAGCAGGCAGAGGCTTCCCAGCCTCCTCAGGAGCAGGCAGACGCTCCTTAACCACCTCCGAGCCAGGCAACCGCTCCTCGACCACCTCCGGGCCAGGCAGATGCTCCTCGACCACCTCCGGACCAGGCAGACGCTCCTTGACCACCTCCGGACCAGGCAGACGCTCCTCGACCACCT
>JAOTRA010062304.1:0-15781 GCA_026260255.1 Pseudolaguvia tuberculata | reverse complement strand
ACCTTTGACATTTGATCTGCCTCTGACCAGGACTGTTAACAAGACAGGTGCATTATCCGTGTTGTTGAAAACAACAGACCATGAGAGAATGCACTTCTCCTACATTCTGGCATGCACGGAATCCGGACAAAAACTTCCAACAATAGTCATTTTTAAGCGCCGAAAGAAAACCTTCTGAAAAGTATAGTGGTCAAAGTTAACCCCAAAGGGTGGATGATGGAAGATCTAATGAAGGAATGGTTAACGGAGTGCTACGTTAAGTGCCCTAAAGGGAAAAAAACTTGTTTTGGATAGCATGAGGGCCCACATCACAGATTCTGTGAAAGCAGCGATCAAGAAAACAAACTTTATTCCAGCTGTGATTCCTGGCGGTACAGCAAATTATTTGCAGCCACTTGACATCAGTGTGAATCGGGCATTTAAAGCTGCAATGCCGGATTGAGTGGGAGACTTGAGAGATGACAAGTGGTGAAAAGTCGTTCACAAAAAATGGCCGCATGCGAAAAGCAGCCTTTCCTGATCTGATGTCTGTCAATGGATCCTAACAGCGTGGAGTGCTGTGAAAGAATCCACCATCACCAACGGGTTCTGAAAGGCTGGACTGCTACGCAAAGAAAGCGGTGCACCTTCGAAGTGAACTTCATGTATGTATGTACCTGAACAGATTCTTTCCAAACGTTGCTTTTTAACACGGCAGCAACTTTGCTGATTAAAATGGAACAGAACCAAGAGAAAATAACCGGTATTTATTTACCTATTCACTTTTATCTTTTTTGCTAAAACCGATGAAGTCGTCTTCTTCAGTGTCAGAGTTGAACAGCTTCAGAAGCGCTTCGTCACATCTGTCTCCATCAGTCTCCCTCTCTGTGTCACTGTCATCCTCCGGTGAAGTTTGCTCTGATGGTGCGCCGCTCTCTCTGCGTAGCAAAACCCGGAACGCTTTGGTGATAGGGGTTTCTTTCACAGCACTCCACGCTGTTAGGATCCACTGACATATCAGAAAATGATGTTTTCCTCACGTGGACGGTTTTCCTGAAAGACTTCTCACCACTTTTAACTTCTTTGTGTGGTTTCCATGATGATGTAAAAATAATTAGCAGTTTGTAATTTGTCGTACGTGTTCTATCTGCTAAAGGAAAAGTAGCGTAGTCTATTTTTCTTTGCATTAATTTTTCGTCTGTTATTTTTGATTCTAATTCCGGTTAGTGCGCCCCTAGCAGTGCAAGAAAAATCCTCAGAATAGCTGCACCTTTGTATAAGCCGCATGGTTCAAAACATAGGAATAAAGTAGCGTCTTAGAGTCCATAAAATACGGTATATATTTATACACATTCATGTATATAATATTTATTTTCACATGAGAACACAAGAAAACACTTAGTAAAGTCGTAGAAATAAACAATACTTTGCCTACGCCCTATGACCCAGAAGTGGAAGTCTGTCAGTGGGGGAATTGCACGGGTTACATTACCTCTCCCTGTATGAACGCCTCCTGGCGGTCTTTTTGCGCTGCCCCAAGGGTCTCCCGTGAAAGTCTCTGATCAGAGACGGGTCAAGAATGTCTGTGGCTTTTAGCCAACAGTCTGCCTCTGGCCTATACCCTACCACATATTCCATGGTACCACTTCTTCTGCGGGAGTCACGGACAAGTGGAATAAATAAGAGATGCGGGCATCTGGGGCAGCTGCAAGAGATAAGTGACTTCGGTGTCACTTCAGTTTTGAATGGACAGATGGACTTGACTCATGGGAGCTTTAATCTTGAATCTTTGGTGGACAGCCACACTAACTGACCTTGTTTATAGGGAGGTAGTGGGTCATCAGCCACGGTTCACCTGCAACCGCTATCTGTTGATGGCTCTCTGCAGCCAAATATGGATGATCTGCGTCGCATTCAATCCTTCACTGATAGAGGACCCCAGTTCATCTCTAGGGACACAGACACGATATCCTCTGGGAGACCATAGTTTCAGAACACATGGTTAAACACCTGAGTAGCCATTTCAGTAGCAGTGGGAAGGCCCTTGGCAAACGGCAAGCTTTAGAGAATCTGTCGATTATGGTCAGGATAGCGGCATGACCTTGAGACAGTGAGAGGTCAGTAGTGAAGTCTATGGCTATGTGAGGCGAGGGCCTTTGGGGAATAGGAACTCCAGATTTCTGTGGTCAGTGAGCACTGTGAAATGATGCGTGCTGCCCTCCAGCCAATGCTTCCATTCTACTAATGAAAAAAAGGATAAAGATGACATAGGGGTGGCTGTCGATGGTAGAAATGCATTGCAGAAGAATGTATGACCTGGTGGGTATCTTGATTTTGTCCACTAGTGCAGAGAACACATGGCAGACATGATTAAAATGCAGTCGCGTGGTAACCAGAAACTATATTTCGAAGGAAACTGCGTTCAGAGGGACACTTACTTGGATTGTGGGCTGACTGAGTTTCACTGGGCAGTACGAACTCCTGTGATTTGGGCCCCTGCAATAGAACCAAAGTTGTATGAGACACCTCCATTGTTTCACCTGATCAGACAGAGTTCAGTATCTGTTTGGACAGTTAGGATAGGCAGCAGCCCACCTGAATAAGCGAATAGCAGGTGAATGAATAAACTTGTGAGAAAACAGATTCAGAATTTAGTCAATTTTTCAGTATATTCTTAATTGGCTGTATCACTTAAGCTTTAAGTAGAATTTATGTAATAGATGCACAGTAATTATACAAAGGGGATTACCTTCATCTGCCAGACATAAATGCAATAGTCAATTGATCTATTGAATTCCTAACTAAATCTCATCTACTTCTCTGGCGAAGTCTCTGTTGGAGATGGAAAAACTTTCACAACATTTTATTTATTTTACTTTTATCCTGCTGAATTCATTATTTGTTTAATGACTACCAACAGTGAATGATTTTCTATAATCTTTATGTTTATGTATAGCTTCAATTCATGTTACATTTTGGTGCAAGTTGCTGATGGGTCCACAATCAGAGTCAGCAGTTTAATTGTACTTCACTTTGTGGTGCAGAATTAGAACAGTGCAGTGCTTTTGACAGTTTAGTTACTGCAAAGGTTTCAAACATTGTTGATTCTAAAACCGTATACTGTTGATAGCAATGTTTACCATCAGATTTTTGGTCATTAAGATTAAAATCTTCTGGTTGAGTTTCTACACAAGACATAAATCTGAACTGGTGCTTGCATGTGCCGATGCTTTCAGAAAAAAAGAATTTGTGACATTCCCACATTTGCTGTAATTAGGAATTGTTCAATTTTCTTTATAGATAAACTGTCACTTTTTTATTCTAATTATAGAATTTTGTTGATTTTAAGTATGCACTGTTGCTGAATCTTTTACACAAAAACAGAGCATAAGAAATAGACCTCTTTTTTCATAGCTGTGCTTCGCTACGAGTCATTGATTTCCTACTGCTTCCTCCACCATAGAGCAGAAGCCTGTGAATGAAAGACTGGTTAGAGTTGTAAAATGTGAATTTCATGACCTGGAATGAAAACAAAACTTTTACATTACACACCAATTAGAGAGGGGAAATTGACATTGTTACCTGAGTAATTACATCCAGAGCAGGAGTGAGTGGAAGAGCGAACATGTTATTAATTTCCAGAGATATAAATCCTGTCCTGGTCAAGTGTTCACGCTATTCAGTGACAAAAATAATGTTTTTAGTAAAGCACTAAAAACATTATTTTTGTCACTGAATAGAGTGAATACTTGAACACAGTACAAGTAACAGCTCAGTAGTTATGAATCATTATTGAACTAATCTTTAGTGCAACTCAGGCAGAATAAGTTTGCCTTGACAGTGCACCTATGCTTCTCTTTGTAGCTTTCATTGGTTAAGTATATATAGTCATATAACCATATAGTCAAAGACTTGTAATATGTTTAGCCTTGTTGAAGTGAGCTAATCATAGATTGAAGACCAAGACATACAATGAATTAAGATTTTCTGTTTCTTATAGCATTGTTATTTTCTGCAATAATTTATTTTTAACCTTTTTTTTGATTAAGGTTTGGGTAAGTAGTAGATGTGTTAGGGAAGTCACACTGACATGACGTTTATTTTGATGAGACTTGAGATCTGTGTTGATAAAATTAGCCAAATTTCACATCATTATGTCTCCCACTCAGACTATCTATAGACCACCCACGATTTATTGTAATGTCCAAGAAAGATGGTAATGATACCTCAGTCTATCACTGAATTAGTATATTTGTAGAGATTTGATCTTAACTGTAAGGCGGCGAACTCTTTTGCACAGGGGGGAGTCTGCAAAGCATTTGGGGTTTTTTTGGGGGGGGCTTTTTTCTTTTCTTTATGGGGGTTTTTGGTTTCTTTTTGGGGCTAAGCTTTGGAGGACTCCAGGAGGCGACCTCTAGAGGGAGGGGTTCTGTAAGGCGGCGAACTGGGCTCCGCCCCTCGCACAGCATCAGCAGACGAGGCGCCGCCCCCACGCTGTGGCTGTCACAACATTACAAACGTTTGGCGTCGTCGTCCTGGCAACTAGGTTACCAGGGCGATGACGTAATATTTAAGGTCACGCACTAGTAGCGCAGGTGTGAGTTATTGGCAATGTACGACGTGTTTTTGGAAGTGTGTGTTTTGGCTTTCTTGGACTTTGGAACTTTGAGACTTTGGACTATTCATTGTGTATTTATTCTCGTTTTGTTTTTGTATCTCAGTGTGTTCTCGTTGTTTTGTTTTGTTTTGTTTACGTGTTCACTTCCGTATCACTGTATATATTCCTGCACTCTCACTATTATTAATAAACGCACGTTCAACCTTCACTGCAACATGGATCCGGCTCTCTTATCTGTGCTCGCGCCCTTACATTAACCACACTATTTTGGACTTCTTAATTTTGTTGGGTTGCTCCAGTGTTTGTTTCATTAAACATGCTAATAAAAAATAAGTGACAAAAACTGCACTGCATAAGGAAGCAAAATGTTACAAGATTAATGTGTTTGACGGAATTTATGTATATAATAATGTAAATGTAATCCAAGGTTATTTTTTAAGGGTTTTTTTTTTATAAAAGGCTCTGCACATAAAATACCTAGATTTACAGATTTACTAGAAGTACAGAGAATGTGCATTCAGGCTAAAGGCTTTAGTAAATGCTGGAATATAAACTAATAGAGCAAAGTAATACTTGAAAATTGTGGAAATAAGTATAAATATGTGAATTTAAAACAAAAAATAATGGAAAAAAGTTAAATTGTGTTGTCAAAGTGTTTGTCTGATTTATCAGTGTGTAGACCCAGTATATTTTATACACTTTGTATGTAATACTGTGTCCACCAACAGTTGACATACCAAGAGAGAGTAAGCATTTAATCTATTTACGTAGTTAAAGGTAAATGCTTAATTATTGCTGTCCAGCTATGGCAGATTAGTGGTGCTAGGAATTGAACTCATTGTTTTTTCAATGTTTGGTAGATGCTCTCATTATATATAACTTAGTGGTCTTAGTGGTCAAATAAACTTGATTTTCCAATCTGCAATACAACACCTTAAATTTGCTTTCCACTAATATTAAAAAAACCTGCACTGCAGACAAGATTTCAAGCATATTCTACATTTGTTTTCAGAAACAAAAGACTATTTTTTAATTTTCTTTAGGCTTTTCTTGCATTCCAACAAAGATTAAAAAAGGTGATGCAATTCCAGCCCAAAATATAATCATTAAGATCATTCAAGTTGTATTACCATAATTTTTACTCCTACTTCTCACCTTACATTTAATCACCTCTGTGTTATTCCCTACTTTCAAGTCCCTATATAGTCCAGCCAATCAAACAACATAACTGACATGTTATATGTTACTCAATTCCTCTGTCTTTCATGCCTTACTCCTGCAACAATATCTGAAGTTTAGAGATGTCTGGCTTTCACTTGTAGTCTCTGGGTTCCTTCTCTTTTTTTTCTTTTACCTGACTAAAGACATACATCCATACAGATATATTTAGCTTTGGATGCATTACCAGTATCTGTGAAGATTAATTTACAGTACTTTTTTGGTTGTCTTAGATGTCAGATATTTGTACAAACTAGCCAACAGCAAGCATATCACAATATCTGTATGTATGCCATGTGTTGAGCAATAAAAACAAATTAGTAAAAAATATAAAATAAAATGTACATTGAAACTACTATATTTTTGGATTGTACACTAATTTCCAGCAGATTTCCTGTTCCGGGTCAGAGGTCAATGTAGCCTCCTTTTTCAGTTATCCAGGTGCTACACCACATTGCCAAGTATTCATAGTTTATGATCGTTGCCTGTTTTATGTGTTTTTGTTCTTTGATTTTTCCAAGAGTTTGCCTTCTTGGAATGCTTGCCTACTCTTGTCTGTATTACAACATTGTGCTCGAACAGCCCTATCTTTCAGTAAAAGTTTTTTACTTCAACATGGATCTGTCTTAAGAATCTGCCTTACAGAATACTTCATCACCTCTGGATTTCCACACCCGTGTGCTGCAGGTTTTTCAGGAGCAGCTTACAGCACCGCCGATACAAACTGTCACCCAATCTTAGCTAAGCAACCCCAATCTTAGCTAATCTACCAACATCTCTCCCCCAAAAACTTTGATGGCACACCGGAGGCACTCTAGAGGATTCATTCAATAGAAAGATCCCTGACCTGGGAATCGAACCTGCAGCCGTCTTGTTGTTAGGCGACTGTGCTAACTACTATGGCACCGCATCACTGTTTTCGGATCAGTCTCAAGCATTTCCTACTACCTACACTTTTTTCTGTGGAGAAGAAGGATTGGTTTGTTAGCGTCGGTGGCTATTTTATGGCAAAAGAGGAAGCATTTTGTTAGATAAAAGTGTTGCTCAATGCATCAGATTATACTGGTAACAAAGTATGTTGTTGGCAAAAGCATTTTATATAAGTTTTTTGAGGTTTATAGCTATTAAGAATTTTAAAATTCTGTATGGTGGAACTGTATTGAAGATATTTTCTAAAGTGTTTTTTGAATAAAATTTCTGCCTTATAGTGCTTAAGGCAGGGCAGTGGAGTAGAATTTGTTTTATTGATGGATGTGTTTTTCAGGATTGACATAGTGGTGGTTCTTCCCCTTTTAACAAATAGGCATGGGTGAGACTTGTGTGGCCAATGCGGCACCTTGTGTAGACGGTTTGGTCAAGTCTACTTCAAAATTGAGGAAATTGTAATTTCATGTAACTTGTTATGGGGTAATTGTCCCATTCCTCTTGCCACTTATTTGTGATGTAGGATTATAGCAAAGGTCTGAGATCTGTGGTAGGGATCTGGCATCTTGTTAATTCTGCATTAAGAGCTCTGTTTGCAGCGCTGTCTGCTTGTTCGTTTCCTGTTATACACATATGACCTGGGATCCAACAAAACAATGTCCAGATTTTGATCTTCTAAAAAGGTAAGTTTGTACAAGATTTTGACAATGATGTGATGGTCTGTCTTTGTGAATTCTGGTGCCAGCAGGCATGATCTGGAGTCTGTGAGAATGAGTGAGTTCTTTGGTTTGGCATTTTCAATGTATTCCAGTGCTAGGAGAAGAGCACAAACTTCAGCTGTAAAGATTGAGCACACTCCTGGGATGCGGAGGTCTTGCTGCTGCTGTCCTACTACTTTAGCTGCTGAGACACCTCTGTCTGCTTTTGACCCATCTGTATAAATGAAAGTATGGAAGGGGGAATTATATTTTAAGTTTAAGAATTGTTCTTGGTATTCAATTGGATGGGTTTGTGACCTTGAACTGTGATTGAAAGCTTTAAGGATCTTTGGCAGTCTTTTTTTCCAGGGTGGGATAGGGCAATGGTTTATCTGTGTTATGTTGGAGAGATCAGTGTTTAGGTTGCCTTGGTGTGGACTTATACTGAGGCCAAACGGGCGAATGTGGCTTGGCCTAGCCTCATACAACTGTGAAAACTAATTTTTCACTTCATTTGTTTGATTAAGCTCCAGACCTTCTTTGCAGGCGTGTCTGATGTAATGTTTGACACAAAAGTCTTCCAGCTTTGTGCCTTCTCTGCTTTAACAGTTCTGCGTGCTTGCGCCCGACTTATTTTTATTGTAATGAGGTTTTCTAGTGTTGGGTGTTTGTTGAAATGCCTTTCTGCTTTGTTTTAGGTCTGGGTTGCCTTTTTACAATGATCATCAAATCATGGGTTGGGTCTGCGATGGGGGTTTGCTGAGGTTTTCAGAATAGTTTTTTCTGCAATTGAGTGTAGTGTTTTTGTAAAATACTGAGCGGGGCCCTCATCTGGTAGGGGTATCTATCTGAAGGCTGCATTGCAGAGGTTTTGGAAGGCATCCCAGTTTGCTGAGGTTCCACTTTTGAGTTATTTTCTTCCACTTTCTAAGTTTGTGTTTGTGGAGGTCATTTTTATGTAAAAATGGTCACTTCCGCAGAGATCGTCCAAAACTTTCCAGTAGAAGTCCAGTAGTGGCTCAGCGCTGCATATTGATACATCTATTGGAGATTAGGTTTCGTGTCCTGGATATAAGTATGAGATCCATCGTTCCATGAACATAAGGTGTTTTTGGTGATTAGTTTCTCAAGTTTCTTCTCTTTATCATTGAAGTGATTTCCTCTCCATAGGGGGTTATGGCCGTTGAAGTCACCCAATAGCATGTAGGGAGGTGTTAGTTGGCTGGTTAACGTGTCCAGGTCTTGTAGTATGATCAGTGCATTAGGTGGTATATAGGCAGAACATAGAGTTACGGTGTTGTGGAGGGTTAGCTGAACTGCTACTGCTTGCAGGTTAGTATCTATTAGAGGGTGGCTATGGATACCGTCATTCCTTATAAGCACTGCAGCTCCACCAGATGAACGTTGGGTGTAGGGGGGATTTACGCTATATATGGAATAGTGTTTTAGTGATATGGGGCTATTTGGTGGCAAAAGGCAATCAGGTGCTGTAGTTTAGTGAGGTTGGCTTTAATCCATGACAGTTCTACTGAATTATATGATTGGTGGAGGATCTTTAACCTTGCCTTTTGTGGGGAAGCGGCTTCGATATCGGGGAGTTGTGACATCTATCATCTCTATGTTCTTTGCGTGTTGGTCCTTGGTTTCCATGATATAGTTTGGACTGTAGTGTTGGATGTTTTCTCCTTTTCTCTTGGTGGTTGAGTGTGTTCTGTCTGTCATAACTTGTTTCAGATTCGTAGCGGGTTGATTTGTTTTGAGTGTTTCTCAACTTTCTGTTCTGCTCTTGGTTGAAGTTTCTTTGACGCTGTAGAGTAGTTGTGGTTTGGCGTTTCCTTACCATGTGAAATCTGAGTTTCGCAACTGAGGCAAAAGGTTTGTGGCTGGTGGGGATAAACGAAAGGCTCTCTACTTGCTTGGTAGCTTTTTTTCTTAGTTTTCTTTACTTTTTGTATTTCTTTATCTTTGATACCCTAAGGAGTAAAGCATTCACAATAATGACAAGTTCATAGGTTAGTTTAGTTACTTGGGACACTCTCTCAGCCAGGTTACATGGATCCACTGTGGAAAAAGATCAGTTAATACAGCAGTTCTAGTAACAGCGACTACTTCCGTAGACTCTCCTGCCTTTCTAAATAATTTTACTAGGACTTTATAACCTACTTTGAATAGATGTGTTTGTTCCTCCGGGATAGGAGGCTTTGCCTGATTAGTTAGCTCCCAGTATTTGTTCAATTGTGTTATCAAACCTGCAGAGTATTCGGAGAGATGTCACCTGTCCCCACAGGCTGAAGTCCTCTGCGCCATGGCACTGGAAACGGCCTGCCCATGACAATTTCATATGGAGATAGGTTATTTAAACCTGTCTTTGGCATCATTCTCATGTCAGCCAATACTATATGAATGATGCTCTGCCAATATCTGGTAGCGAGGGTCTGCATTGTTTTATGTAGCTTACCTTTGATTGTACGGTTTGCCCTTTCCACAATTCCAGAAGATTGTGGATGATAGGGAATGTGAAAACACGAGTTAATGCAAAGTTCTTTACACAATAGCTGAGTTACTTTAGATGTAAAAGGTGTTCCTTTGTCCGAATCAATATCTTTAAGTACCCCATACCTGGGAACGATTTCCTTACATCAGATACGTACTACGGTCCCTGCGTTTTCCTTAGCATACGGGAAGGCTTCAACTCATTTAGAAAATTTATCGACCATACAAGTAAGTAACGATATGGGCCCCTCTTGGGCAGATGTGTGAAATTGATTTGCCATTCGTGAAAGGGTGTGTCTGGTGTAGGTATGTGTTGGTGTTGTGCATGTGCTTTAGATGGATGGTTTTACTCACACGTCAGACATAAATCAAGCATAATTTACGTCCTAACAGTTGATATCTCTATAAAAAACGATTGTGATATCATTTCCTTTACCCCTCTTCATCCGCAATGAGTAGGGCCATGAAACTCGCGGACGAGAAATGGTAAGCAATGGGCAGGCAGACAGAGGCGACCATCGGGCAAGACACACAAGCCGTCAGGAGAGTCAAACGCCCTCTCTGCATCACAGAATTGCCTGTCAGAGTCAGTAGCAGAGAGTTGAATTTGGTGTAAGTCAATTCCAGGAAGGATAGCACTCCGCAAAGGAGAACAAGAAACAGCATAGATATTCAGGAAAGGAGTGTAGGCCATTTACTGAGCCGCAACTTTAGCGATCTTGTCAGCCAGTGCATTACCCACAGCTTCAACGGTTAGATCATTAGAATGAGACTTGTTTTTGGTTTGTGGCACGCTTCAATCAGATCCTGGACCAGGGATGCATGGGAATTGGGCTTGCCATGAAAACAGTCATGACAAACACCGTAAGCATACCTAGAGTCTGTAAATGGTTACATCCTGATCAGCAGATAGGATGCACGCTCTTGTTATGGCAAACAGCTCAGCCGCCTGAGCCGACTTAAATAGTATGGCGTAGGCCTCAATGCAGCGGTATGGAGGTTCCACTACAGCGTACCCTGTAAGATAGAGACCATCTTGCAGTTTAGAGCAAGAGCCATCAACAAAAATAGCCCTACCAGATGAAAGTGGTGAGGAAGACAAGTCGGGTCGGATGCTGGTACAGTGGGTAATTTCAGAGAGGCATTCATGGGTGACATTGTCTGGGAGTGTGTCATCCTGGGTCTGTTTAGAAAGAGTTTAGAAAGTGCATGAAGTACATTTAATACTTAGGTTCTTGGTTGACAAAAGAATAGTTCCGTAACCTGATCTGCGCTGGGCAGACATATGTTGTGTGGTTAAATTTTGCAAGACATGTTTTACATGGTGTTGTGAGTGTAGGATAAGAGGATGTGAAAGTACAATTTTTTCAGTGTCTGTCACCATCATTGCACATGCAGCTACCGCTCAGAAACATGCAGGCAAACCTTGTGCCAACGAATCAAGTGTTTTGAACAGGTACGTGCAGAGTCGAAACCCCCTCCCCATGATCCTGGACCAAAACAGCAGCCACAATCCTGCCATGTGACACTACAAAGAGGTGAAATGGTTTAGCCTATTCCGGAAAGCCAAGTGCAGGTGCAGCACATATAGCGTGTTTGCGAGAGTCATACGCCACAATCATGTCTGGAGTCCATATGATGGGTGTGTTCATTGGATCTGTGTGTGAGATGGCAGCTGTCAGCTGCTTGTCGTAGAAGGAACAGTGCGGTATCCACTGCCGACAATTGATGAGACCCAAAAAAGCCATCAGACTGTTTGGTAGCTTGTGTGGCAGTGTCCAAGATAATCTGTACTCTCTCCTTCGTCATTCGGCTTGTCCCTTAGGAAAGTTCGTAGCCGAGATAGTGCACTTGCTCACAACATAGTTGTAGTTTCAACCAGATACTTTGAAGCCTTTTTCGGCCAGTATCCTCAGTACGGCCAGGGTAGCAGAACTGCAAGTTGATTGGTCACAAGTGGAGACAACTAGGTCGTCGGCATACTGCAAGACACAAGAACCTTCCGGAAGAGTTAGTTCCTCGAGCGCCTGTCTTACCATAGAGGACAACACTGCAGGGCAAACAATGAACCACTGGGATAATCTAGTCCATGTGTACTGGCATAATACTAGTCCTCGATGTGTGATGGCAATCAGAGGCTGAGTATTAAGTTCAACTGGAAAACTAAAGAAAGCAGAACACAAATCAATCACAAAAATGTGAGTCTGTGTATTAGGTATAGAGGACATCACTGAGTTACCATCCGGAACAATTGGTGCGACATGAGCAATTAATTCATTGATTCTATGCAGATCCTGCGTATATCTCTACTGTCCACCAGGTTTTGGGATAGGATTAACAGGTGTATTGTAAGGACTGTGACACGTACAATGCCTTGTTTCAGTAAAGAATTTAAAATCTGGTCCACCCCTGCAGCCTTTTCTGCAGTGAGTGGATATTGTTTGATGAATACAGGTGTCAAAGTTTTAATCTGTGCCTCATAAGGTGTACAATGTACCAGACCATTCTCATCCTTGTGTTCAGCCTACAAATGGGGTGGCAGACTCCTGTAGAGAGTTGTGGGTCCTGTAGAAAGACTCAGGGCAGCAACTTTATTAGGACAGGGTGCACACATCAGAGAAACACAATCATTTGCATCTTTTGCACATGATGCATCATCTAGTGTGGACACAATCATTTTAGAGCCGTCAAAACAATTACACAAATTTAGAACAGACATGAGATCTCTCCAACAAATTAAATGAGCTCGTGGGCATATAGATAAATGAATGGAAGAAATTAAGGTTTGGGACTTCAACACACTGGACTGGAAGGGAAGGTGTGTACGTAGACGAAAATGGAACCCCATCAACTCCCACAGAGCTAGTGGTATATACAGAAACTGGCCCCTCATACTTGATCCCAAGCGAGAAACAGGTAGCCCCTGTATCCACCCCAAAGGGAAACACCGGGTGAATACCTGTGTGCGTTTTTCCCCTTTCACAGCCTCCTCTTTAATTTGTTCATTCACTATCAGGATGCAGACACTCAACGTTTGTTATTAAGTCCTCTTCATCTTAGGAGTCTCCCAATTTGTTCTGGAGAATAAAGCAGTAATCACTGCCAGTCAGTTGATAATGGCGGGAGGATTTAATCAACATGTCAACAAAGTTATGGGTTTGTCCGGGGAAAGCAATAAATTGATTAAGTCTTTAAGGGCCGTTGGTAACGGCGGTTGAACAGAAACGCCCCGTGGACCGGCTACACAGACTAGAGCCTTTTTTGGGGTTTTAGTTTTAGGACGCACACCAGTGTCAGTGAAAGCGACAAGAGATGGGTAGAGTGGTTTCTTCTTTTTATCAAATTTATTTTCTTTCGTCTTAGTATATTAACAGCTCAAATCATATGGAGGTGGATCTCAGCGTCATCAGTCTCATTCTAGCATTCGTTTTTTAGGTGATTGTTTATTATCCATATTTATTATATATTTATGCCTCCACCAACACGGGTCGCAACTCACGGCAAACAAGTCACCCCATTTTTTGCCTCTTATGATCAGCAAGGGGGTTCTAGAGACCTACTCTACCCCAGGTCCCCACAGGGGTGGAGAAGAAGGATTACGTTCTTGCATTGATTATTGACGCAAATACCAGTATCCCCTACATTTGGTACCTTTTGGAGTCATCTTAATCAAAAATTGGGAAGGTACTATTCCCACGAATAGAACATGTGAAGCGAGTTCCATCCATGGGCAAAATATTCCAAAAACTCCCTCATTCACTCATTTATGAATAACACCTTTTTGGTACATGAAGAAGACCTTTCTGATGCATGCTGGGCTACCAACCTCCACTGTTACCCTGGTCTGGTGAGCCTTCAGCTGCGAACTTTGTTTAAAATTGGATGCAAGGGAGCACTTAAGTATGAGAGAGTGCTTATGTTGAGCTGCAGCGGGCTATACAGACAACACACTGAGTATCAGCCTGGGCGGCTGGTGTATAATGCATTTTTAGGTAAAAAGTGTACTTAAAAAAGGTAACAAAAAATCTCTTCCTATTAAGGATAAATAATAAGACTTCTTCACAGAATATTAAGTAAGCAGGGTACAAAATAAACTGAAAAAATTTCACATAACATGAAAACTATTATGAACATGAACAATCTCACACAGTAGTACAAACAACAATCCACAAAGACACTAGTTTACCAGGATGGTATAAATACAGGAAACTAAACAAGGAATAGCAGCAAGAAATAAGGAACTCATGACCAAACTAACTAATGAAACACTAGGACACAGAAATCACATGACAGGAAAACATAGGCACAATGATCTCATTCATTCATTCTTCTTACCCACAAGGGTCTGCAGGTGCCTATCCCAGCGCACATTATAACCCTGGACAGGTTTCCAGTCCTTCGCACAATGTTCACATGACAATGACAAATTAGGACAAAACATAAACAAGAAACAATGTGTGAAATATGAAACACACATTTAACATAAACATTTGATCTTACTTCTAAAATAACTCACAAATTTCAGAAATCTACTGGCTATATATTGCAAATACTAACAAATGTCTGGGTTTAAATTCCTTCCTCTTCCAAAACTCGAGAGGTTAGTAGAACAACTGGTCTTTCCCATGTCTGACACTAAACTACACTTGTAGAACTGTTCACATCAAAAGAACAATAGCTACAAAATCCTGGAAAAAATAGATCTTGTATATGGATTAAAAAAGAACTAAGATGATTGTGGTCCTGAAATAACCTCTGACTCTGGTTTGTACTATAACTCATATGACAAAGTTATACCAAGCATGTTCAAAATAAACTGGATGAAATAATTACATGATTGCTATTAGATGCTTTCTGTAAATGTTTATCATGATAAAACAGGTAAAAGTGTTTTTAGTGTTCACTAACGCATATTTTATCCTTTAGGTGTACTATGTTTAATGAGTATATTTGTGCATAAAAGTGTGTAAATGCAATCAATACTACGTTATAGCTCTCTTGAAAGGAAAATTAAAAGTAAATTTTTTGAAAATTCTTGTATAATTTTTCAACATTGTTTAATTAGAAAAGGCATATATTCATAGGTGGTATGATAGTGTAGTGGTTAGTACTGTTGCCTCACAATAATAAGGTCAAGAGCAAAAATAAGGTTGATTCACAGGCCAGAGGTCTTTCGGTGCGGAGTTTGCGTTTTCACCATGGACTATTCACTAGGACACTTTAGCATCAAAATTAAATTGTTTTTGAAACAATTCTCAATGCACTTCCACGTTTGCTAGCCTCAATCAATTCTTTAGGCATCACTCACAGGTTCCTATTGTTTAGTAGTTTTCATAATTTTCCAAAAACCCAAAACAAACAGTCTTTATACCCGTTGCAAGGCTTGTAGGGGTCGTCACAGCGGATCACTCTTCTCCACACTACCCTGTCCGCTACATCTGCCTCTTTAACTACCTGCATATCTTCTCTCACCACATCCATAAACCTCTTTGGTCTTCCTCTTTTCCTCGAACCCGAGACCTCCATCCTCAGCATTCTCCTACCTATATACCGCATGTCCCTCCTCTGCACATGTCCAAACTATCTCAACCTAACCTCCCTCACCTTGTCTCCAAAACATCCTACATGCGCCGTCCCGATAATAAACCTCTAATCCTAATAAAATTTCTAATATTGTTCATCCTTGTCACACCCAATGAAAATCTCAGCATCTTCAACTCTGCCACCTCCAGCTCGCCTCCTGTCTTTATGACAACGCCACTGTCTTTAAACCATACAACATCGCTGGCCTCACTACAGTCCTATAAACTTTCCCTTTCACTCTTGCCGAAACTTGTCTATCACAAATCAC
>JAOTRA010062277.1:0-15663 GCA_026260255.1 Pseudolaguvia tuberculata | reverse complement strand
AATGGAGTTTAGATTCGGATAAAATGGAGTTTAGATTCGGATAAAATGGAGTTTAGATTCGGATAAAATGGAGTTTAGATTCGGATAAAATGGAGTTTATACTCGGATAAAATGGAGTTTAGACTCGGATAAAATGGAGTTTAGACTCGGGTTAAATGGAGTTTAGATTCGGATAAAATGGAGTTTAGACTCGGATAAAATGGAGTTTAGACTCAGATAAAATGGAGTTTAGACTCGGATAAAATGGAGTTTAGATTCGGATAAAATGGAAATACAAACATAATTCCAAAAAAGTTGGAAATTGTGAATAAAAACAGAATGCAATGATGTGGAACTTTCAAATTTTAATATTTTATTCAGAATACAACATAGATGACATATCAAATGTTTAAACTGAGAAAATGTATCATTTTAAGGGAAAAATAAGTTTGACATCTCAAAAAAGTTGGGACAAGGCCATGTTTACCAATGTGTGAAATTGCTTCTTCTTTTCATAACAATCTGCAAACGTCTGGGGACTGAGGAGACAAGCTTCTAGCTTCAAGTTTAGGAAAAGGAATTTTTGTCTAATACAGGCTTCTAGTTGTTCAACTGTCTTAGATCTTTTTTGTCGCATCTTTGTTTTTTTTTTGTCGCATCTTTCTGATCTGGACTGCAGGCTGGCCATATCAGTATGCGGATCTTTCTCCTACGCAGCCATGATGTTATAATTAATGCAGTATGTGGTCTGGCATTGTCATGTTGGAAAATGCAACGTCTTTCCTGAGGGAGACGAAGTCTGGATGGGAGCATATATTCTAGAACGTGGATATACCTTTCAGCATCGATGGTGCCTTTCCAGATGTGTAAGCTGCCTATACTTCACACACTCATGCAACCCCATACCATCAGAGATGCAGGCTTCTGAACTGAGCGCTTATAACAACTTGGGTTGTCCTTCAAATTTTGATTTGTCTGACCACAGAACAGTTTTCCCCTTTGCCACAGTCCATTTTAAATGAGCCTTGAGCTTCTGGATTATGTTTAGATATGGCTTCTTTATTGAACTATAGAATTTTAGTCAGCAACGGCGAATGGCACGGTGGATTGTGTTCACCGACAACATTTTCTGGAAGTATTCCTGAGCCCATATTGTAATTTTCATTACAGTAGCATTCCTGTATGTGCTGCAGTCCTGTCTAAGGGCCCAAAGATCAAGGGCATCCAGTATGGTCTTCCAGTCTTGACCCACAGAGATTGTTCCAGATTCTCTGAATATTTGGATGATGTTATGCACTGTAGATGATGACATCTTTTTCTCTGAGAAACTCCTTTCTTATATTGTGCCAATATTTTTTGTCGCAACATTGGGGGAATTGGTGCCCTCTGCCCACCTTGACTTCTGAGAGACACTGCCACTCTGAGAGGCTCTTTTATACCCAATCATGTTACCAATTGACCTAATATGTTGCAAATTGGTGCTCTAGCTGATTCTTATTTGTACATATAACTTTTCCGGCCTCTTATTGCTACCTTTGTCAATGAGCCGATATTTGGCATGACATTTTGAAATGTCTCACTTTCATCATTGGATATGTTGTCTATATTTTATTCTGAATAAAATATTGAAATTTGAAATTCTAATTCATTGAATTCTGATTTTATTCAGAACTTATTAACGTTTTGGAATCTAGTTCTGTAATCTGTAATTAATGATTTCTTGTGCAGCTCTGTACCAACTGATCCACAGACCAGTATGGATAGATATAATATAATTATAATTATATAATATAAGTAGATATAATTGACAAAAGCTTGATTGACAGGTCTGTGGAACAATTGGTACCTTGCCGCAAAAGAAATAATGGATTATTTCTATTTTATTCATTATCTGAGTCTGAACGATTCTTGTGACTACAGCTAGATCAAACCCACAAGCTAGTAAAATGAGTAGGAAGATGTCTTAGTTATGTTTCTTCGTAAAGAGAAAAAAGCACAGTGAAGAGATAAAAGAGCCTACAACATCCAAGAAAAAAGAAAGATTTTAACAGACAATATCAGGAGTCGTACTTGAGATACGTATTGATAATATGCAGCTCTCTAAATGAGGAAATGAAGCCACTTGGAGAAGCACCCTGGATAAAAAACAAGCCTTTGGAGTATTTTGAAAGAAAAAATTTCTGAGTGGAGCTGAATTACATGGTGGCTAACCATATTGCTAAGACTAAAAGATTAAAAAGCCATCCATTATTGGTAAAAAAATAAATTGCCCTCCAGTGAAGACATTTGCTGTGAACTTGTAGGAGAGGCTGCTGTTAAGAAGATAGCACAGATGCCTTTGTCGGCTAGTAAAGTTACTTGGCAGATTGAGGAAATAGCCATTTCCTCAGCCAAGACATTGAGACAAAATTGTTGAAGTGGATTAATACATCATTGTGGTACGGACTCAAGGTTGACTACAATGCAATACAATTAGATTATGTGCGATATCTTTATCAGGAGTATGTGCATGAGGATATGTTATGTGCATTATTGTTGCCAACCAACACCACAGCTGCAGAACTGTTTATGTGCCTGGATTGTTATATAGCTGAAAAACTTTTTGTCTGCATATGCACAGACAAGGCTGCTGCCATGACTTGACAGCTGTCTGGTTGTGATTTTGGGTCAGACAGAGCCTGAGCCTTCATTCTCCCACAACGGACCCTGAACTACCAGGAAACGGATCAGCAACATTATTGCTGTCCAATTGCAACCCCTGCTGGTCAATGTGGTACCCCAGAAAATGGGCAGAGGTAGTATGGAATGTGCACTTTTCTGCTTTTAGCTAAAGGTTAAACTCACTGAGTTTCTGAAGAGCTTCTGTGATGTGTCAACGATGGTCAGCCTCTCTCTAGGAGTAGGTGACAATGTCATCAATGTACATTTTGACTGATCGATGGAGAAACTCCAGGAGGACCTCATGAATGAAATCCTGAAAGACAGAAGGGGCGTTAACGAGTCCATAACACATTACCAAATACTGGTTGAAGTGATGAATGCAGTCTTTCACTCATCTCCCTCCCAGATCCTGATAAGGTTTTACGCGCTTTTGAGATCCAGCTTTGAGATCTACAAAGCAGCTGGAACTAAGGGGGAGAGGGTATTTAAATTTCACAGTAATTCGATTTAGTATCGATAGTCGATACAAGGCCTTAAACCTTCATCCTTTTTCCCCACAAAGAAGAAGCGGGAGACGGCAGGAGAAGTGGATGGCCAAATAGACTCCTCCATGAATTTCTTTTCCAGGATGGAGAAATAGTAAATTCGACCGTTAGGCACTGGCTCACTAAACATGAGATCAATGGCGCAGTCCCATGGCCCAGTTACCACCACACCGCTCTCTTAGGACAGAACACGTCGCTGAATTGTTCACACAACGTGGAAATGTCTGCTGAGATTCTCCACAAGGCTCTCTATGGTGGTGGAACAGAGAGATGTTGACCGCCCTGGGGGCACAGGTAGGTCCGGGACACATCTAGGAAAATAGCTCTCACCCCATTTTCGGACCTCTCCCAAATCTCAAGATAGGACTGGTTTGTGGTGCACTAACCAGGGGTGTTTGAGGATGATATCAGTAGTGGCACCCTCTAGGACCAACAAATTAATAGATTCAGAGTATAGTTGTCCCACATATAAGGTGGTAGGGCCGGCGAGTCGCTTCATGCATCATTGAGTGATCCGGTGCTGCTTATCAAATGTATCCTGTATTGGGTTTCTGCTGCGGTGGTCGTGATCTGGAGGGAATAACAGTTTTCTAGGTATGAAATTCTCGGCTGACCCAGAGTTGAGGAAGGCTGTAACTGAGGCAGATAAGTCCTTTTGGGTGATTTTTATGACTGTAGTCAAGGCATTCATTTTATCGAGTATGGACTTAAAGGTATTCCACAATAGACACAAACCCTGGCTCAGTCACCTGTGCCGTTCCCCTTCGCTAAGATGGCCAGAATGTGCATGGGTTTCAGGACTGTTCTCTAGAGGGCGCTCATGCTCAGGCAGGCGGAGGGAAGGGTTTGTCAGAGCTGGTTCATTGAGAGCATGCAATCGGATCATCGGTGAGTGTTGTCTGAATTGTTCCAGACCACATCATCATAAGCAGCTAGATAGAGGCAAAGTTGGCGTTTCAAACCCTGGCGTAGTTGGTAAATAAAGATCTTTTGCTCCATCCACTAGCTGCTCCCAAAGTACAGAATTTCATGGCTTATTCCTGATGTTGTCTTGTTACAAATGATATACTTGTTCCCCTGCTGCTACCCAGCCATCACTGCACTCAAAAACCTCTTTGAGTCAGAAACAGGTTTAGAGAGGTGGTTATGGGCCCGGTCTGCGCCCAAATGGAATCAGCCCATTGCAAGTCAGGTTGCATGGAAAAGACAAGCGAGCACTGTAACAGGAATCAATTACAGTCCTTCGCCTTGCCTGAGAATGACGGCAGCCAAGCCTGAATGACCTGAGGTGTGATCCACTGGAACAGGTGGCAGGGTTGAAGTCGGTGGTGGTGTCTGAGAAAAAAAGACTTGGCAGAGCCGCAAATCTTCCACCAGAGCCGCAATCGGATCACAAAAACGGCACTTCTCGCACTTGCTTCTCTTTCTTAATGGGGAGTAGACAGACAGATGACAGAAATGACAAAACACAGCAGATGGAACAGGACTGGAACAGGATCTTCCGGTAATTCTACAAAAAGAAAGATGACAGGTGAGAAGCACAGATACACTTTCACTTTAAACAGTGAAAGTCATTTTGCTTCTATGACCAAGCCTAGACAGTTAGTGTTCGTGGTGCGAGTTTAAATAGGAGTTGGTGATGAGCGGTAAATGAGTGACAGGTGAGCGTGATCAGAACTCCAGTGAGCATGAGCGTGATTAAACCTGCTCGATCCGTGACATGTACAATGTGACAACGTGACAACGAATCCCTCCCTACCCCCAGGTCGTGGTAAAATTGTCAAGCATTGACCGGTCCGTTGTGATAAAAAAGTTGGGGACTGCCATAAGGTAAACTCTTATAACATAATGACCCCTGGTGGTGATAAATACCATTTTTACTCCCTGAATTAAACCAGATTAGCACTACATAGATCAAGTGTTGTGAAATAACATGGTATTATTATTTCCTATTACGGAGCTATCCAAAGTTACAGCAGTGATGGAGTGCAGTGACTTGCACTTGGAAAGCTTGCTTCATACTCATTTGACTTTATTATTGTTACAGCCCCCTCTGTTAAGGATGCCACGCCTACGCTGACTCCTCGTTCCAGGTGAACCTGAACCGACCTGCGTCGTCTAGCTCGTGTGTTCCTGAACGCTTGTTCTTGTTTCTCAATTCTCGTGTTTCTAGATTTTTTTCTAATCTCAGAACTTTCTCGCTTGTTTTGTTTTTGCTTGGACTTTTTGTGTTTGCGATCCATTGAGTTTTTTCTTTTCTTTAATAAATCGCTTAAGCCACATTCTGCGTATGGGCTCCTGTCATTTGTTTGACTTCTTGTTCCAGGTTCATGACAATAATATCTTTATAGACACAGTTATTTACAAATTCATTCTATAATAAACAATTACTTTTCCAGCCTTGTTTACCCTGTCCAAACTGTTGAATTTTTTTTAGCTAAATAAATGATTTTCATGTTTTATTCTAAACGGATCCTCTGTGGCAACCCATAACAGGAGCAGACGAAGGACAATGAAGAATTCTAAATTATTTACATAGTATTTTATTAGTTAATTTTCAGCATATCACAGTATTTTTCAAATGAACAATAAAGGATTAGCTTTCTAAATAGAATATTGAGTTTTTTTAATATGTAGGTTTGACCTATTGTTGGAGCTCCTATTTTGGAGGCACTTTCCTCTCCTGTTTATTTGCTCATTAAACAATAATAATATTTAAAGTTAAGAAATAATTTGGTATTATATATATATTATTTAGAATAGATAATAAACTACTTGTAGCAAGTAATAATGTGGATGCTGTTACATAGTTAGGATTAAGAGAAAAGCTGAATAATGCAATTTTTATGTATACATAAAGGGCCCACAGTGGTTGCTTGATGGAACAGAAACTGCTAGCTTCTTGCTGAACATATAGATATAAATAAAAAAATGTAAATAAATAGTGCAAAAATGACCTTTAATTAAGTTAAATATTTTTTCTTGCACTTACCTCAAAGAGTATGTGCTCTGCAACTTGATCTTTTGAAGAGTCCATGGCCAGAGGTAGGCCACAGAAGAAGAAGAGAAGCAAGAGTGGGTGGAGAAAAGGATGAATGGCCATCAATGGAGCAGTAAAAGCCTGGGAAGCACATGAAAGGATTCTTACCCACCTGTACCTAGATCAGTTGGAATCCTTCACATACTGTAGCACTGCAGCCAGAAGTGGGGCAGAAGGTGATGAGATTTAGGGAAGGGGTTGTTTCAGAGTTCTTTTATGGCCAAACACCAGCGAGAAAACCAGAGAAACAGAAATGGAGGAACTATGCTTGCTACTTTGCCACTGATTTGATCATTTGGAGATGAAGATTTGATCTTTTTTTTTTTTTAGTTTTATTGCTAAATGTGCTACAGTATTTAAATACATCCACTTGTTCTCTAATTCTGGGCCACAAGGTTCTGCTGGAGCCTATCCAAGCTCACATAGTGGGAAAGGCAGGGGTACAGCCTGTACAATCCTATGGGAAATTTGTGCTAACCACTATATCGCACAAAATATGGAATCAACACTAGTATTTGTGATCAAAGATAAATATTTTATCACATCGGTGTAGGATTCAATTATGAGAATGAAAAAATGGTTTTGATATAATCTATAAGATATGTCCTTCAAACATTAAGAGGATACAACCATTCTTGTCCACTCGGGTCACTCAGTTGCATGTACAGTCTCTTGTCATTTCTAATCGTGACCAATGTAACTACATTCTGGTAGGTGTGATGTGCCTGCTGCAGATGTATCACAATGCAACTGCATGTGTCGTTCTCAACTTACCAAAGTTTTCACACACCACACTACTGCTCCGCTCCCTCCATTGGCTCTAAGTAGCTGCACGCATCATATTCAAAAACACTGATTCTTGCCAACAAATCCAAAAACAAAAGCACTCATGACTCCAGGTATAGCCCCTCATTCCCTCAGATCATCTAGCATTGCTCGTCTGCCTCAAGACTTTTCTCTGCTCTGGCAACAATATGGTGGAATGAACGTCCCATCAATGTCAGAACAGTGTTACTAGCTGTATTCAAGCAACAGTTGACAAGCCTCCTAGCACTTGATACATAAATACATACAAAAAGAAAAAGTCGTCGGCGGTTGTATCAGTATTGAAATCAGTTTGAGGTGGTTCAGTTTGAAAAAGATCATCTCTGAGAAATCGTAGTAGGTATTTGATTTAATTACCGTATTTTCTGGACTATAAGCCGCTACTTTATTTCTAGGTTTTGAACCATGCGGCTTATACAAAGGTGCGCTACTCTGTGGATTTTTCTTCCACCGCTAGGGACGCTCTGACCAGAATTAGAATCAAAAATAAGAAAAAATCAATGCAGAGAAAAATAGACTTTTTCTGCGAAAAGCATCCATTTCTGATATCTGTCAGTGGATCCTAACAGCGTGGAGTGCTGGGAAAGAATCCACAAATCACCAACGGGTTCCGGGGTTTGCTACGCAAAGAGAGCGGCGCACCTTCAGAGCGAACTTCACCGGAGGATGACATTGACACGGAGAGCGGTAAATAAATACCGGATATTTTCTCTTGGTTCTGTTCCGTTTTAATCAGCAAAGTTGCTTCCGTGTTCAAAGGCACTTGTTCGTAAAGAATCTGTTCCGGTACATACAAGTACATTTTCAGTACAAAATCCTTCTGTACATGCAGTAAATATCAAAATTTTCAACATAGATATATGCGGCTTATAGCCCGGTGCGGCTTGTATATCTTTTATCCCCCCCAAAAAATAGAGCAGATGCGGCTTATATACAGGTGCGATCTATACTCCAGAAAATACGGTAAATGAAATTACAATTTAATATCTCATCAAGTTTACTTTACTTACTGTACACCTCAGCATTAATATATAAATAAACACATCTGAACATAATATAAAAATCTAATGTAAAGAATTAAAAACTGGGCTTATTGAGGAACTGTGATTACAATATCTGCCTGAGTAACTGCTTAAAGTATTAAGAATTGTGAAACGGTGCTCTGACTTGTGTAAGCTCTAGGGATTTTAGTTGGAATGTTGCTCACCTGATGCTGTTACACATATGACAAGCCACAAAGTTGCACCACAATGAACACTAGCTGCCAAATTGAGCAATTGATAATCGACTGCATTGACTTCAGTGGAATCATTTCCACTGAAAACTTTCACCAGTCTATTTGATTTCTTCCACTCTTGTTGGTACTTTTGCATACTTTAATTTCCACTCTAAAAGGTTCTGATCGTGGATCTGGAACTACCTCTACCAACGTTTTAAACCTGACAGTTTCACCAAAGCAATCAAACTCATGATAACAGTAAAAGAATAAATCAGAGGAAAAATAGAATAGAATGCAAATAAGATGGTTTGCATGAATGCTACAAATACTGTCTTGTAGAAGTCTGCATCATTTGTTAGCACTGATGATGATGATGCAGTGATCTCCACATAAAAATTATGGCAACACAGCGAGGTGCATTGTGCCTGGTGTGAGTTGTGGCTCCATGCCCATCTCTGGACTTGATTGTGACTTCGGAGTCTCGAAAAGCATCTGAGAAGAAGCTGACGCCCCAGTCAAGTAAGGTGGTGGAGCACCACGTCCCTGTGTACAACCACAACCTCACAGAAGTGAGCTAAGATTAGCCATCATCGAGATGCACATGCCCAAATCCCGCAGAGAGGCAGTTTCCACAAGCTTCATGAAGGTACAGCCCAAAGTGGAGGACCTAGTACTGATACACCTGACACTTGAAGGCAAACCATAGAAAAGGCTATTGTCTTGGAAGGATCGAGACATGAAATTACGTGTCTTCCTGATCAATAACCACAAACCAGTCCTGGGGTCTTATGCACATCAACATATGACTAAGAGTCAGCATTCTGAACTGAAATCCGTGAAAGGCCCTGTTCAGCCTCCTCAAATCTAGGATAGGCCTGGTCCCTCCCCCTTTCTTGGGTACAATGAATTAAGGTAAAACCCCTGGTTCACCTCAGTGAAGGAATGACTTTATTGCATCCTTCCATCTTGTGGATGCCACTGAACCTGGGTGGGCATCTGGCAAACTTAATTGCACAGCCGAGCCAAAAAGGTCTGAGGAACCACTGGAAGACATTGGACAGATTTTATCCAAACTCTCATGGGCAGGACCCATGCAAAGAAACCAGCGCTGGTTTCTGTTTCATCAAATGCCATGATCCGACCGCGCCCAGAAACATAGAGAAGCCATATTTCCTATAAAAATAAAGAAATATGGTTCTCACCCAAAAAATAGTGGGAAATCAGGAAAATCACAACAAAAGATAGGCCACATAACATTATCAATTGCAACCCTCATGTCTAATTGGAATGTGAAGATCAGAACTTGAATTTGAGCAAAGAAGAATGGTGGTGTAATATAATGCAGTTTTCTTCACAACAGGTAAATGAGTAAAAAAAAGAGACAATGGAACCAGGAAGCACTGTATTGAAAAGAGAAGTCAGTGAATGCATTATGATGCTAATTATATAATCTTAGGTCATAGCATGCAAGTGAATGATATTTTGACATGTACTACATACCTAACTACAACTACACCCAATTATGGCAATGTTGTAATGTAATGTCAATGCCCTATTTTAGCCATATAATGTGCTTTTCCACATGGCATTAAAACCAAATCAAAAGTATGGCAGCGTTGATTTTCAAATTTCCAAAATCTTTATTTTATCAGCTATCTGGGAAATGTTCTGTACTATCTATCTCAATAGATAAATATAAACTGATGGCTGGATAATGATTGTGAAAACAATAAAATACCTTAAAATGCCTACTCAACCAGTTTAATAAAACAAATGACCACGGGTGGACCTAAAGAAGTGTGCATAAACTTTATTCATGTATTTTCTAACCCGCTTATTCTGGGCCACGGGGGTCTGCTGGAGCCTATCCCAGCGCATATAGTATGAAAGTCAGGGGCATACCCTGGACAGGTCACCAGTTCATCACAGGGCCACACATAGACAAACAACCACACACACACACACACACACACACACACACACACACACACACACACACACACCTAAGAATTTAGAATCACCAGTTAACCTAATGTACATTGGACTGTGGAAGGAAACTGGAGTACTCCGAAAGACACACTGCCTGGGAATTGAACCTGGGACCTTCTTGCTGTCAGGCAACCGTGTTAACCACTATGTCACCGCGCCACAGTGCATAATTTTATGTACAGCAAAATAATAAACACCAACTTACAAGAGAGAGAGTGTCCTCCTTTTGGCAAGTAGTCAAATAGCAGGGTATTATCTTCGCTTAACATCTCTGTCCCAAGAGAAAGCAAACTATTCTTGCTCATCAGTGCTGCCCGCAAGTTGGTCCCACAACCTCCTTGGTCCTGACTTTCTCCCGCAACCTCCTCTTTGTTACCGACCAATGAGGAACCATGGAAACCTGGCTCACCATCTAGTGCTTCCTCCTGCTTCATGAAAAAGTCCATCCGCTGGTCTTGGTTATCTGCCATATCTGCTTTTAAAGAAGAAAGATAGATTTAGTGAGTGCACTGAACATTAGATTTTCTTCAGGTTGTAATCGCTGTATCAAAATAATACAGATACACAGTATCATCCAAATTATATTTGGCAATTTGTATACAAATGTTTATTTAGTGATTTCTTTGTTACTGTGACACAAACTATTATTTTGTGACAACCATCCGATGCTGTTTAGCTACACTATCCCCTGTAACCACCTTACAGTCTCCAATCTCTTTCAGGTTACCTCTCCTGCACAAAATATATACACAATTGCTGTGTGCAACTTATACGTCACCCTATGCTCATCCTTCTTCTTAAAATACCACGAACGTTAACCACGAACCCCTTAACCACTAAGCTACCCCTTTCCCTTTATAAACCTGAGCTGTGTACAAAAGGTAAATGTAGAGATGTCTCATCATTTTATAATATTTTTTTTTGTGTTTTTCAGAGAGCAGGCTTCAGGTATAATTCATTTGAAATAATGGTGCTTCGTTTAACATTAGCCAAATAAATAGATGCATATAATAAATACCCTGTGATGTGTTTATTATATGCATCTGTATACAAGGCGCCAGGGTAAAATGTCTTGAGAGCACCATTAGACATTCTGAACTCTTGGAGTCAGACAACACGTCTCAGAGGCTATTCATAATAAAATCATACCCAATATTTAATACTGTCACATAGATTTGAGGTTAATTATGTCAAAATGCTGCAGCAAAGTGATATTTCTGATAATTTATAATTTTGTTAAAACACAATGTATTTTACAGATGCAGTCTTTGCTTTGAGGATGTTGATGGAGAAGTATAGAGAAGGCCAGAAGGAGTTGCATTGTTTGTTTGTGGATCTGGAGATAGCTTACGACAGGGTTCCGAGAAAGGAGTTGTGGTATTGTATGAGGAAGTCAGGTGTAGCAGAGAAGTATGTGAGTGTGGTGCAGGATGCAGGACATGTATGAGGACAGTGTGACAGCAGTGAGGTGTGCGGTAGGAATGTCGGACTGGCTCAAGGTGTAGGTGGGATTGCATCAAGGATCGGTTCTGAGCCCTTTTTTGTCAGACAGGAGTCTCCATGGACAATGATGTTTGCGGATGATATTGTGATTTTTGGTGAGAATAGGTAGCAGGTTGAGAAGAATCTAGAAAGGTGGAGGTACTTGTAAGGGAGCCTAAGGCGGCTCCTGCAAGTGGTAGATCTCTAAAAGCAAAATTATAACATGATAGCCCGCTCCACTTGGGGGATGGCCTAGTAACCCATTACTGCAGCCTGTCAAGAGACATGAGAACCAAGGCATAAACCTATTGGGATCTCGCTGAAAATGTTGCGTTCCATAATTTTGTAAGCACCTTGTGTACTTCTAGAAAAAACAGGAATTAGGGTGCAGCTCAGGGTCATGACCCGATGCCCGAGAATCAATTATCCAGTCTATACTGCTCAGAGCAAGATGGAAAACTGCACTGCAACCCTATGGCTTTGGCTGCACGAGTCGGTCTGGCTGCCATCTCAGCGTGGAGCCCAGCCTTCAAAGTAGTTTTGCAGAATCCTCCGCCTCTGAAAGTTCTGGCCTGCTCTCAGATGCTGGGATCGTCATCTCATTGGGTTCCTAGTTCCTATTAGGGAACCCCTCTCATTCGTTCAGTGGCCTTTGACAAAAATCATTGAGAAACCTGATTGCCGACCAAATCCCCCCTGGTTCTTCCCAGCAACCGCTGACTCGTCCTCGTACACAGGGGTGGAGTAATCTGAGCAGAGAAAAGCTGGGGTGGCTGAGGCTTTCTGTGCAGAAATCGCCAGTCTAGCATGCACCATGTTGATGATGGGAGTGCCTCATAAGCGGGTCATGACCCAGCATCGAACGCTGTGTCTGCATAGAGAGTGAACATAAATTGAGACCGTACAGACATAAAAAAAGGTTTTCTTTTTTTTGGCATAGTCCGGTATGGGTAAGCATGGTCACCTCACAAAAATAAGGTCATGGGTTTGATTCCTGGGCCGGGGGTCTTTCTATGCAGAGTTTGCATGTTTCCTCCCAAAGTTCAAAAACATGTACATTAGTGTGTACGTGAGAGTAGTGTTCGTCTATGTGTGCCCTGCGATGGACTGGCGACCCGTCCAGGGTGTACCCCTGCCTTTTGCCCTATGCGCACTGGGTTAGGTTTCAGCAGACCGCTGTGACCCCGAACTAGGGAATAAGCGGGCAAGAAGATGAATGAATGAAAGAAACATAAAACTAAAACAAATATAATGAACAAAAAACATGAAACAACCATGACAACAAATTGCAACAAAAACTATAATAATTATAATAACTTATAATTAGAAGAAATTACAACCTACATATAATTTATTAATGTAAATAAGGTATTTGAAAGTGACATTTTAAAAGAGTATTTAAATATGTGTTCTCACATTCACTATTATATTTCTTAATGCATAAATTTGCAAAGGTGTTATCCCACGGTCATATTACAAAGCTAGCTTAAAAATACAAAAAAAAAACATTGTTATAGCTTTATATTACAAGAGAGATCTGTATAATGTTGATGCCTTATTGCAAAGAAATTCTCTATTTAATTTGGTTACCATGGCAGCCAGGCACACTTGGCATCAACAATCCTGCTAAATATAACACACTAAAGTCGCAGATAGGCGGACTCATAGAAATGTGTATGGTGTGTGCTTGGGTATACATCTTTAAGAACCTATAAAAAAAAATCAGTATCAATGCATATATCAATGCATGGAACCCTCTCACCCTCTCTTTCTCTATCTACACCATATGTCTATGAGCAGAGGTAAATTAAAGTAAATTAAATTAAAAGATAAAAGGTTTCATGTATATTTAAAAACTTATATCAAAACATATTTGGGAAGTGAATGACGTATCAATAGATTAATTATTAGATTAAAAATGTGAAAGTTTCAACCAGCCTAACAAAACCTTTAAAGCAGCAAGCAGAAATTCGGTGCCCAACGAGCTGGCAAACTCTGTTATATCCAACTATATATATATATATATATACACACACACACACACACGTATATACACACACATACATTCTCTCTCTCTCTCTCTCTCTCTCTCTCTATCTATCTATCTATCTATCTATCTATCTATCTATCTATCTATATGTGTATATATATACACAGTGAGATCAAGTATTTGATCATCCTGTGATTTTGCTAGTTCTAGAAATCATGGAGGGGTCTACAATTTTCAGCAAAGGTGCATTTCCACTGTGAGAGACAGAATCTAAGAATAAAAATTCGGAAATGACAGTGTATGATTTTTTTATATATAAATAAAACAATTTATTTGTAAATTACTGTGTCAAATAAGTATTTGATCACTGGAGTAAAAAAAAAATAGATTTGGTAAAGAATCCTTTGTTAACAATTACATAGGTTTGCACACACTGCAGGAAGGATTTTGGCCCATTCCTCCTCTTCTCTAGATCTGTCAGGTTTCTGGGCTGTCGCTGAGCAACATGAAGTTTCAGCTCCCTCCAAAAATGTTATATTGGATTTAGGTATGGAGAATGGCTAGGCCACTCTAGAACCTTGTTATGCTTCTTACAGAGCCTCTCCTTGGTTTTCTTGGCTGTGTGCTTTGGGTCAATGTCATGTTTGGAAGACCCAGTCACTACCCATCTTTAATGCTCTGACTGAGGGAAGGAGGTTTTGCCCAACATCTCACAATACATGGCCCCGTTCATCCTCTCCTTAATACAGTCGTCCTTTCCCCTGTGCAGAAAAATGCCCCCAGAGCATGATTCTTCCTGCCCCATGCTTCACTATAGGTATGGTATTATTGGGATGATACTGATGCTTCTTCTTCTAAACACAGTGAATGTAGTTAAGACCAAAAAATCTCTCACTGTTGTTTGTGCCTATGGGCCAAATGGCAGTGCAGAATACCCGGCCTAATTGGAAGGGTGCTGAAAAGTACTCCACCTCCTGTCTTTTTGACAACGCAACTGTCTCCAAACCATACAACATTGCAGGTCTCACTATAGTCCTATAAACTTTTCTTTTTACTATTGCAGAGACTCACCGATCACAAATCACTCCTCCTCTTCTCCAGCCACTCCACTCTGCCTGCACTCTTTCCTTCACTTCTCTAACACACTCTAAACTGTTACACCTTCACTACCACTTTTCCCTGCAACCTCACCACTCCATTGCCTTTCCTATCATACCCACACATGTACTGCACATCTCCCTTATTCATAAAAATCGGTACAAGGACACTCGCACACATTCTCCATCCTCAGGCATCCTCTCCCCTTCCAAAATCCTGTTAAACAATTTAGTCAGAAAGTCCACTATCATCTCTCCTAAATACCCTCTTATTAGCTGCTCTCAGTTCCGTCTTACTAATCCTATCTACTTCCTGCTCCACCATCTCCACATCATCCAACCTTCTCTCTCTCTCATTTTCCTCATTCATCAGCTGCTCAAAACACTCTTCACTTTCTCAATACACTGTACTCACTAGCCAAAAACCTTTCATCTGTATCCTTTATTGCTCTAAATTGCAGTACATCATTTACAGCTCTGTCTCTTTGCCTAACCAAATCCTTTTCTCCCTCCTTAGAGTCCAACTTCTAATACAACTCCTCATACGGCTTTTCCTTAGATTTTGTCACTTCCCTCTTTACCCACAGCCTCATCTCCTTATACTCCTGCCTATCTCTCTGACAATCCCAATTCTGTTTCGCCAACCTCTTTCTCCTTATGCTTTCCTGCACCTCCTTATTCGACCACTACGTCTCTTTGTCTTCAGTTCCAGTTAGTCATTTAGCAGACGCTCTTATCCAGAGCGACTTACATTTGGTATCTTTTTACAACTGAGCAATTGTGGGTAAAGGACCTTGCTCAAGGGCCCACAGTAGTTGCTTGGTGGAGGTGGGAAT
>JAOTRA010062261.1:0-15783 GCA_026260255.1 Pseudolaguvia tuberculata | reverse complement strand
CTCACTTTCATTAAACTCACTTCCTTCACTGCAATATGGATCCTGCCCTTTTGTCTGTGCTGACGGCGTCGTTACAAGAGGTGGGTTTGGTCAGCAAGAGAGGTGTTAGTTAAAAGTTGCTTTCCTGGTCCTGAGGTAATTAAAGGTAATGTCTACTATCTTGTGGCTTGAGCGTTCTGCTGTTTCACACTCTTCCTAACTCCCTAATTAAACTCAGACTAAGGGAATACATTCAATATGCTTGCATGCCTTATAAGGACTAAAACAGATGATCGCCTCCTGCTGGCTCTTCTCTCTTTTTCTTTAATGTTTTGTGTTCATTTATGTTTACAATTATTTTTCCCACAACTTAATTTAAATATTGACATTAAATTTATGACACATGAACTGAAATAGTTCATGCTTTTTTTGAATTTTCACAATTATGACACACACATACTAAATCCAAAATTGCAGACTATTAGAAGAAGTTATGAATAATGTATATTATGCTGATATTATTTATTTTGGGATTCTTTTGCTCGAATTACTGAATCAATGTTTCGTAGCATGGTAGCAATGCCTCTGTTGCTAACTCAGTGGCCTTCAGCTTATCTTTATTGCGGGTTCCAAATGACAATTCCACTTGACAATAATACATAGATTCTTTATAGGTTTCAGTCAGGTGAGTTGACCGGCCAGTCAAACAATGTCATACCACATTAAGAAATTCAATAAATCAGAAATAGTTTAGTGGCTGGTGTAATGGATTAACATGTGCACTTAAGTTGTTGTGCTCCGGTGACATACTGTCACATACACCACTTCTCTTGAACTTTCTGATTCTAACACACGTCGAACATTAAATACCTTATCAATAAAACAGAAATCATTTTATATCCCTTTAATACCTGCCATAGAACAATTCAGCCAGAGTTTCATATACATTTCCAGTAATTTGTGCAGAGAGTGAAAAGCAGGCCCTATCTTAAGGTGCAACGTCATTTATTTTGTATGCAAAATGAATTATTTGAGTTCAGTTTGCTTTTATCTGTTTGTAATAATATTTGTAGTTACGGATGAAATGTTTGTGATTTATTTAAGTTTTTGGTTGACCTGAGTCAAATCTAAAGTCTGTTCAAATATGACATGTCCATGTCACTAAGTTGAGTACCCATCTTTGGTATGTTTATCATTTTTATTATATAGTATTACTTTATTTGTTACATAAACAGTTTCAATAATTGTGTGAGAAATGAAGAAAAGAGTGCAGGTAGGGTGGAGCGGGTGTAGAAGAGTAATGGATGGACAGGATTAGAAATTAGTTTATTAGAGGAACTGCGCATGTAGAAAGTTTTGGAGACAAGGGGAGGGAGGTTAGTCTAAAATGGTTTGGACATGTGCAGAGGAGGGACATGCAGTATATTGATAGAAGATTGAAGAGGAGCCGGGCAGGAGGAAAAGAGGAAGACCAAGGAGGAGGTTTATGGATGTGATGAAGGAAGACATGCAGGTAGTTGGGGTGAAAGAGGCAGATGTAGAGGACCGGGTAGTGTGGAGGAGAGTGGTTCACTGTGGCGACCCCTAACGGGAGCAGCCGAAAGGAGGAAAAGTTTAAATAATTGTGTAATTCTGTCTCGTATACAACGTTTTGTAGAATTTAAACTCTAAGCACTGAACCACGTTTACCTTGGTTGGCCAGCTTGTCACCCCACTTAAAATTCAAAGAAAAAATGTTATGTTATAAGACACTTTTTTCTGTACACATTGCAGCTTCTACACACACACGCGCGCACACACACACTGACAAACACAAAATAAACTAACACTGTAACAGTGACATGTTAGTTTATTATAAAAAGCAGGCAATTTTATTAGGCATTTTATTATATCTAAAGAGAGAGAGAGGGTAAGAGAGAGAGAGAAAGGTATACAAAACAGCTTGTTGTTTCTCTTTGCATAATTCGCATGCATAATTCATGGTTGTTGACATTACCACCTCTACCAGTAGGAGTTTATTAACAAAAAACGTCTGCAGGCTGGATTTTAAGGTGAAGGTTGAAGCAGTAACACTTCAAGGGTTTATAACTGCCCTGCACTGCTGCTGTGCTATATACAGTACATTTGATACATAAATATTGCCTAGATTGCAGTGTTTAGTGCTTAAATATAAAATGTGTAAATACACACAGGTTTTACTTTTAGTATTGAGATCTGATAAGGAGTGTAGTCTCATTAAGTTCTATGAAACTTTAAAAGTACGATGGAGAGGTTTTGTCATATGTAATTATTTACATGTGCAATATTCAAGCAAGCAATCAAGAGTCAAGCAAGCACTTTCCAGAGTAATCACAGATGTTGCTCAAGAAGTATCTGTGGGTGTTCTTTGGCATTCGTGCTTCCTGACAGATGTACGTCAGTTTTGCTATTCATGCTACATCATTCGGCCATCCTATTGCGAGTCATATATGCATGGATGATGTGTGCAGAATGTCACTTCTCTGGAGCCAGTGTTAATGCGTCGCATGCGCTTATGTGGACTGCAGCTGTTCAGATCTCTTGATCATGAATAAAATAAAGGCGTACTAATGCAACTGGAGGTGAGAAGTGTTCTTGGCATTGTTGGAAGTGTGTGTCTTGTCTCAGCTGTTTCTAATGCTGAAGAGGCAACTGGGTGTGATAACCTTTTAAACAACCTCAATATTAGAGGTGGAAAAATTGTGATGCATCTGAATTGATTTTTAAAAGTCAGAATCAATAATAAATTCTAATATGATGGTGATGATTCAGGCCTGAATGTACGCTAAATAGAAAAATGTGTGATTGTTCATGATAGGTGAACAAAAAAAACGTCCAAATTGTTGTGCAACAGTTTTCGGAGTTTGTTGCTCTTTTTGCAATCTGATTTTTACAAGTATTGAAAGGTATCATGATGTAACTTTAATCACTGTTTGTACGTCACTCTGGACAAAATCGTCTGCTAAATGCTTAATTGTAATAGATTTTCCTAAATCATTGAATTTTAATCAAATAAAGAACGTAAGCGGTGCAGAATGTACTGAACTTGTTTATTAGATACAGACATGCAACTTTTATTCCTTTGTTCCTTTGCTCATGACCTCCCACCAAGCTATGGCAAGCACTAAGGGGAACATAGCATTTACACATACACAGAATGACTCTGACACAAAATGACCAGGTCTAAATCTAATAAACAGTTTATATAAGTGGGAAGTGGTAGCCTAGTGGTTAAGGTGTTGGACTAATACCAGAAAGACCGGGGTTTGAATCTTACCTCCACCAAGCAACCACTGTTGGCCCTTGAGCAAGGCCTTTAACCCACAATTGCTCTGAGTAATTGTAAGTCGCTCTGGATAAGAGCGTCTGCCAAATGTCTAACTGTAACTGTATAAAAGCACTGACTAATGCAGGGACAGATGCTGAAGAAGTTATTTAGTTTGAACAAAAATTTGCATCAAATCAACATCAGATTTAAAATCCATTGTTTGGCAACTCTTTGCAACACTTCGACCGGATTGTTTCTTCTTCTCCTTTCGGCTGCTCCCGTTAGGGGTCGCCACAGTGGATCGCTCTTCTCCATACTACCCTGTCCGCTACATCTGCCACTTTCACCACAACTACCTGCATGTCTTCCTTCACCACATCCATAAACCTCCTCTTTGGTCTTCCTCTTTTCCTCCTGTCCGGGACCTCCATCCTCAGCATTCTCCTACCAATATACTGTATGTCCCTCCTCTGCACATGTCCAAACCATCTCAACCTAGCCTCTCTCACCTTGTCTCCAAAACATCCTACATGCGCCATCCTCCTAATAAACTCATTTCTAATCCTGTTTATCCTCGTCACCATCAATGAAAATCTCAGCATCTTCACTCTGCCACCTCCAGCTCCGCCCCCTGCTTTTTGACAACGCCACTGTCTCTAAACTGTACAACATCGCTGGTCTCACTACAGTCCTATAAACTTTCCCTTTCAATCTTGCCGAAACGCGTCTATCACAAATCACTCTTCTTCACCCGTTCCACCCTGCCTGAACTCTTTTATTCACTTCTCTAACGCAATCTCCATTACTTTGCACTGTTGACCCCAGGTACTTAAACTCTTCCACCTTCACTACCACTTCTCTCTGATTGTTTAAAAAGGTAAATTACTTAAGCATTTTTTATTTTATTTTTTTTACTGATAAGGATTTGTGCTGGGTCTCTGGTGGATGACAGAGTTTCACACACACCGTTACAGGTTCTTGAGTCGAGGTAGTGTGTCCTTACTGTGTTATTTAAGTGTTCTTTATAACTGGTGTAATGACGTTTCAGAGCTTCAGTTCATCTATAGTGCATAAAATAACATTTATGAAACTGAATCATCTTTTTTAAGATGGATGATCTTTTCATATAGAACCATAAACAGAAAGCAGAGAAATTCAGTTCTGCTTTAAATGTAGAGATGTAAAATGTATTTACACAGCAGAAAAAGGATCATACAGCACCTTACAGTTTCCCACCCCCCATAAATATTTACTGTATATGGTAATATTATTTACATTTGAGCATTGGGATGCCCTTATACAGATTATATTTTATATAATATACATATAATGTTTATCCTATTTGGTTGGCAAAATGGCAGAAAATATTCATTCATTCATTCTATCGATCAGAGCAGTTTCTTGTTCTAGAATTAAAACCAGAAATAATAACCTTGTGTCTAACTTCGCCTCTTAATTGAGGACTTAATTAAGACAGAGCAATAAAGGTGCTGGCAGTGTGTAATGGTCACAGGAATTCTGTGAAAGATTTTTATTTATGTTTTAATTCATCAGTCAATTACAGACATTCCTGGCTTTCCTCACTTAAACGTTTAGATCTTTTAATGCAGCTAAATTGCCCCCTACAGGTAACTGAACGCATTGCAAATGGAAAGTAATTCTTTATTATTAGAGTTAGTGTTTCTAACAGTTAAACATAAATGTAATAGAAGTTTAATAGAAGGTCGTGCATACAGATTCTCTAAGGCTAAGTATCATTGGCTCATATGGTCTCTCCTGACCCTTAGACAATCAAAGCCAGTTCTTTTGTTTCTGTTAATGACCTTATTCTTTTATTTTCTGGCTTTCATTCAGATTTGTTTAACAATCTAGAAACCTTGCCTACTTTTTAAATGTCATTTAAAAATGACATTTGGCCAGGAATGTCCATGCATAAGGGCCTTGCTCAGAGGCCCAGCTATGGTAGCATGCAATGCTGCAATTTAAATAAAGTCAACTTAAACCATTATCTAAATTAGAGTGAATGAATGAATGAATGAATGAACGAACGAACGAACGAACGAACGAACGAACGAACGAACGAATGAATGAATAAAAATGTTGCATATGCAAGCAAGACCTAGAGTTGCATGCTTCGTTTGGATTGCTTTTCATTTGTACTGTAGCTGTTTTTCTTATACAAACCGACTTTTATTTCATTATACAACTTAGTAATGGGAATTATAGGAGCCAGTTAGCAGTCCTACACCTCACTGAGCCACCACCTCCTGTGTATATCTTTAATAAAGAATTGTGATTCAAATCAGGATATCACCACCAACACCTCCACCACCATGTTTCAGAGAAGGTTTGAATTATGTGTGAATGCTGTGTGAATTATGAGTTATGAATTATGAGTGCTACTTGCACTATGGCAATGTTTTTCTGCCTGCATAGTCTTTTTCAAACTTTGGACTATGACAGGTTTCATTTTCAATGTTTAAACAAGCAGTCTTTCAGCATACATCCAGGAAAGTGGTAGTTCATTAATTAACAAATTAGATTGTTGCTTACAAAGTCTAGTTGTAATGGTGACTTAAACGGCTAAGGCATTGAGACCTGGGTTCTAGCCCCATCACTGCTTAGTCTGTCACTGTTGGGTCCTTGAGCAAGACCCTTGCAAAGAAATATGCAATGAAAGCAGCTTGTAAACTGTATTATATTTACCGTATTTTCTGGACTATAAGCCGCTACTTTATTCCTAGGTTTTGTACCATGCAGCTTATACAAAGGTGCGGCTATTCTGTTGATTTTTCTTCCACCGCTAGGGACGCTCTGACCGGAACTACAATAAAAAATAACAGACAAAAAATCAATGCAAAGAAAAATATACTACGCTTACTACAAATTATTAACTGATAATTCTTTTTAAATTATCATGGAAACCACACGAAGAAGTTACAAGTGGTGAGAAGTCTTTCACAAAAACTGTCCGCATGCAAAAATCCTCCTTTTCTCATATGTCAGTGGATCCTAACAGCGTGGAGTGCTGTGAAAGAATCCACTATTACCAACGGGTTCTGGGTTTTGATATGCGAAGAGAGCGGCGCCCCTTCAGAGCGAACTTCACCGGAGAATGACAGTGACACAGAGAGCGAGACTGATGGAGACAGATGTGACGAAGCGCTTCTAAAGCTGTTTAACTCCGACACTGAAGAAGAGGAGATGGGTTTCAGCGAAGATGATTAAAGTGAATCGGTAAATAAATACCGGGTTATTTTCTCTTGGTTCTGTTAATCAGCAAAGTTGCTGACGTGTTAAAAAGCAACTTTTGGAAAGAATCTGTTCCAGCACATGTACATTTTCAGTACAATATCGTTCTGTACATGCAGTAAGCATCTCATGTTTCAACATGGATACCTGCGGCTTATAGTCCGGTGCGGCTTGTAAAATTTTTATTTTTTATTTTATTTAAAAAATAGAGGGGATGCGGCTTATATAAAGGTGCGCATCTATAGTCCTCTATAGTTTCTATAGTCTATAGAAAATACGGTATTTGTCGCAATATTATGTGATAAGTAAAGACATTAACTAAATTTACATTTAGTTTCCAAGATCACCAAGCTGTCATTGATGTGCCCTAAACAAAATTTGACTCTTAACCGTTTGCCTTGATGAAAAAAAAATTTATATTTTAATCAATATTTTAGTAAAAAAAAATGGTTACATGGTGGTTATTTTTAAGCTGTTAAAGACAACTTGTTGTAGATATCAAGAAATTCAAGCTGCTAAAAAAGCCATTTGCTCTCTTTTAAAGTTGGATGTCTTAACAAAAAGCAAATGTCCTTTCTGTTTTAATAGTTTTATATGTGGGAAATAAAACAATGTGACACAGTAAACTGCTGCAGGCAAAGTGCACAATCCAATTTAGCATTAACACGAGACAGTCTTGGGTGGCGCGGGGGCGTATTGGATAGCCTGGTTGCCTCACAACAAGAAGGTACCCTATTTGATTCCCTGTCCGGGGATCTTTCTGTGCAGAGTTTGCATGTTCTTCCTGCGCTTGCGTGGGTTTCCAAAAACATGCAGATTAGGTTGATTGGTGATTCTAATTTGTCTAAGGGATTGAATGTGTGTGTAAATGGTTGTTTGTCTATGTGTTGCCCTGAGAGATGGACTGGTGATCCGTCCAGGGTGTACCCCCACCTCTTGCTCTATGTGCCCCCCCATGACCCAGGGAATAAGCAGGTACGAAGATGAATGAATGAATGAATGAATGAGACATAGTTATCATTACATTCGCATGTTTTTAAAAGGCTATTACAAAACTATTTTAACATTAATGTTAAAATAGTTTTGCTGTGATGTCTTAGGTCACCTGACCATATCAAAATTACAGATGTATATCCAAGTTTCATTTATACGGCCTATTAAGAATGAAATATATTATTATAATGTATGTTTTTAATTTAATGTATGTATCATAATTATATGCAATACTTATGTGATTTCAGGAGTTTCACTTACTGATTCAAATTGTCTGCCGAACTGGATAAATTGCAAGCTGTTACATGCGTTTCATTTCCTGTAACTTTATTGTTGACTTGCCAAATCACTTACATTTGTCTTAAAAATCTTGGAAGTAAATTTATTATAGATATAAAATAAGCATCAATAATCATTTCAGAAACACATCTAAGCCCTCAAAATTGAATTTTGAGGTGCCTAGAAATTGTCACCTGTATTAAAAAGCTGGCTTTCTCGATCATGCTAACCAGAAAATTGTGGGTTTGATTTTATGATTGAAATAAATCGTATGTTGCACTGGTAAAGGTTGGCTGCCAAACACTGAAAATGCAAACTAGTAGATGGTACTAAATAAGGTGAAGGAGGAGTTTGTGATGTTAAGAAGGTGAAGAGATTAAAGTTTTATTTAGGTTAAGTTAGAATTAAAAACAGTAATGTTGAATGGTGTTGGTGGTTATTTTTTGTTTGTATTGACTTGTACAAAAGAAAAGAAAAAGTTCATATTCTGTTTTAGATTAACTTTATTAAAGATATTTATCCACTTTAAAAATATTACCTGTGCTGTGGCTCAGTATTTGCCTAATAATTGGATTAATCCTGACCCTAACAAACTACCTCCACTGGACCCATAAGCAAAGTCTTTAACTCTCAGCTGCTCAGATAAATAATATCAAGACAATAAAAATAATGTTTACCCCTATCGCTCCAACCAATAAAATAAACCACATTGCTTTGACTGACAGTGTTATGACCGACAGAAAGACAATGTTTTAATCGACATTTACAGCATTTGTCAGATGCCCTTGTCAGATGCCTTTATATATATTATTTTTCTTAAATGACTATATGCGCTAGGATGAACTTCAGCAGACCCAGTGATCCCAATTTATGAAAATGAGTTAGAAGACAAATGAATAAATTGGGGATTAAGGGCCTTTAAGGGATTTGCTTAGCCCGGTACTGTCAACTTGGTGGTGCTTGGATTCTAACCCAGGTCTTTCAGTAAGCAGTCCAGCATCTTAACTGCTGTGCAACCACTTCTAATGATATTTGCCGTATTTATTTAACTGTTTCCATTAGATGCAAGCACCATTAAGAAGCACTTGGGTTCATTTTTTATTCCTGCAGTAATAAGTCATGTCATTACTGTCACAGTTTTTTAATGTTCATTTAATTATTTTCTCGTTTTACTTTAAAGTATCACTGATTTTCACAGATGAAATATAGTACAATCAAAAACGCTGACCATTTATTAGTCTGCCACATTAGTCTAATTAAATAAGCTTAAATAACCTGAGCAATTCCAATCATAGACTCATGAATAATAACTAACTTCTAGGTACCCGTGGTGTGAAAAATATACATATAATATTTTTCGACGTGCATCAGTATGGTATGTGTGTTTAATAACTTTTTTGTACCTCATCACCATAAAACCTATTAAATAAATGTAATGTAAATACATGCACTTGAGCTCAAAAAGAAAATGCAAATGGAGAATCCCTTTTAAATGCTTATATTTTCTTATAAACACAATGTTTTAATTGTAATTATTTTATAATATTTTAGTTTTAATGAATCATTTGAAAAACGTTTTTTTCGTGTTTTTAATTTTTTGCTCATTTATAATTGAAAATCAGTTAACTGAAAAGGGTGGTACAAAACTGACTGCCAAACCAAAATAACACCAAATCAAAACCTGTAATAAGGATAGAATAGATAGATAACTACACCATCCATAATCGAAATCAGTTGTTCCAATTACTTCCATGGTCACAGGTGTATAAAATTAAGCACCTAGGCATGCACACTGTTTTTACAAACATTTGTAAAAAATCGGTCACTCTCCAGCATGAAACTGTGATAGGATGCCACCTGTGCAACAAATCCAGTCGTAAAATTTCCTTGGTCCTAAGTGTAATGCAAAGCATTGGATGCGGTGGTATACAGCACTCCGCCATTGGACTGTAAAGCAGCAGAGGCGCATTTGATGGAGTGTTGAATCGCACTTCTTCATCTCGCGATCTGATGGAAAATATTTAGCAAAAATATTACATTTTTCTGACATATTGCGATTTTAGCAGGTGGAAGTGCACCAATGCTCATAGAATTGCAACAGAATTCAAACTGTTTTATCATGCTAAGGTTGTGGGTTCGATTCTACAATTGGAATAAAATGTATGTTGTTCTGATTAAGGGTGTTTGTGATACTATGGGGATGAAAAGAGTCTGCCAAATTTATAATTAGAATTTAGAGTTGCAATTTAGAGTTTGCAATCTAATTGTGATTAGTTTCTGACAGATATTACGATTTTATTCTTCTTAATAGTGTGCAGCACACATTTTATAAATTCCTTAATCTCCTGTAATGTTTGTCACTGTATTAAGAAGCACTGCTTCATTAGCAACATAGCGGGTTATGCCTTTAGTTTCATCCAGGTGTTTTTTAACATCCTTTTGTTGTAACAGCTGCAAACAATTCTGACAATGAACTCTGTTGCCTGCTACTACCACTTCTATGCACATTTACATCACATCAATTTCAAATCATGATTACAATTTAAAATTAAATACTCTAATTTACACTTAGTTGTATATTGAAGAAATACATTATTTTACAAATTCTTGTCTTCGAACTTTTGTTGAATTTCTTCCATGTCCAGGTAAAAAAAAAAATACAGCAAACATATTTCTGCTTTGGGATTATTTAAACACACTATACTCAAGGCTTCGGGGGTTAAAAAAATCTGAAGACACTGATGTACACCATCTCAAGCAGCAAGAGCATTTGGCTATGAATCTGTTAACGCATCTTCAACTGGTTAAAAGATGAAAACTTGTCTGCTCGTTCTCCAGAGTAAACTGTTGTTTGTAAATTTGGAGAGCTGACATTTGTTTTCACTCGAGATACTTTTCTTTCTTTAATGTAACCTTTTTCTGTCTTGTACCCAGGAAAAGAAGAGATAGTCTAAGGATTAATATTGGCATGTTGTTTGTCATGACTAGACGGTGTTGTTTTAATATGTCAAGAAAATATACAGAATGAGTGTGATGCTGTACAAATGAACCAAAAGATACAGATCAGAAGGAGTATAAATCCCATCACTTCTTTTAGTAACCTAGGATTATCCAGCCACAGGGGTCATGGTCCAGTGACTTCTGTGCCGGTCTACCTGCTACCCCTGTACAGATTCCATGAGGTAGAGACTGTTTTACAGAAGTGACTGAAAGCGGCAGTCCCTTTCTTGTAGTTGAATTGCTTTTAACTACAAATTACCACTGCTGTAACAATGTATGTCTCAAGCCCATATGATTCAGTACATTCAAATTGTATTAACCCTACTGTACTTATAGTATGTGATTTCAGACAAAGCCTTAGTTTGTTACTGATAACACATTCAACATTGTCTGCTGCTGAATTGAATAAATTATATCTAGCTGTACCAAGGACTGAAGAATATCTCCCTGTAAAGCCACCAGGAATTTCGTCTTAGGATATCATGAATAAACTATTCAGACTAGGGAAAAACGTGCCTTGCAAACCCTGGCTAACGTTCTTGATCTATGTCTGTAGGATTTTATGCATTTTATTGCTGATACATGATTGGCTGATTAGATACCTGCATAAATAAGCAGGGGTACAGACGTGGACTGGTTTGTGAAGGTATTCAGACGACAAGAAAGTATAAAACTTCCATTTTCTTGTAACTGCATGATGAAGCACAGTTTATAACTAAGCTTTTAACCTTTTCCTACTTAAACTTTTGTTTTCTCCACTTCACAGAGAGCCTTTGCCCTTATCAGCAAACCAGTGGATTTTTACACTCCAGTTATATATATCCCCACTGACTTAATTTATCCAAGTGCATTAAAATTAATAACAAAAGCTCAGTCAGAAATAACTGAAGACCTTTTTTGACCTCTACTTCTGCAGAGCAGAACACAAAGATCAGTGCTACAGTTAAAATGTCTAGAAACTGTTTTAATACTATATTTAGTGTTTATATATACAGTATATATATATACCGTATCTGCTAAAAGTGAAGATGTCAGCTCCGCAAATATGGGGGTGTAGCATGTATTCATGTGACATTAGCATAGATCCATTTAGCCAACAGTTCATATAAGGTACTGCATGGCTTTTGAGGTATTTGTGTATACAGTGGATCATCTCTATTTGAACACAATTCGTTCCTGGAGGCAGTTAGAATAGTGGTTTGTACAAACAGTGAATCATTTTTCACATAAGATATAATAAAATGTTTATAAAATAGCACAAAGTTTCACGGCGCTTGCGTGGATAATGTTTAGCGTGGCTTGACCAGTAATAAAGTGACGCTCTCCGAATCACGGGGCAAGCTTTTTTTTTTGTTTTACTTCAATATTCAGTATTCAAATGTAGGATCAACTTAAGCAGTATGAAATTTTACAGGACATCTATTTAAATACGTTTCACTTGTTTTGTTTATTGTGGCTTTATGAACAAAAATGCTTGCATTTATAGACACTTTATAACCAAAAAAAACACAAAATAACCAAAAATCTTGAACACGGACAAGACAGTTATACAAGAGTTATGTTTGTGACTGCATTCCAGTCATGCCTCCTCATTCCCATGACAACATGAACATTTATTAGAGACAGATTTTATCCTGAGGGTGGATTAAAAAGAAGTGGCATTAATAATAACTTCTTATACACGAGAATGAATTTGGATAAGAAACAAATCAGTGTTTTAGATTTACCTGTTTACTAGTGTTAAAAATTAGGCCTGAATTTTCTTGGCTTGTTGACATTTTCTTTGACATAGCTGTACTTATGAGAAATGGCTCACGCTTTGCCTAGACCTCCAAGGACACTCCAGAGGTTGCATGAAAATATTCATTTATTCATTTATCCATAAATCTTCTGTAGCTGCTTTTTTATTATGGATACAAAGTGTGTTCAGAGTCAGAAATTCAATCCAATTCATTTTATTTGTGTAGCACTTTTAGCAGTGGACATTGTCTCAAAGCAGCTTCACACAGAATACAATAACAGGAAAATGTGTACGTTTGATTGGAACACAGAGGTTAAGGTTTTGGACCAGTCAATTGGAAAATCGCTGCCAAGCTGTCACCGCTGGGCTCCTGAACAAGGCCCTTAATCCACAATTGCTTGGTTGAATTAAAATAGCAATTTAAGTTGCTCTGGATTATGTAATGCATAGGTCAAAATAAGCCAAATAAGCATCATTCATGTGTAGACAAACAACAAGACAAGGAGAATATCTATTAACTGCGGTGCGAAACCAACATGGTTATGACTATGATTGGGCTCTTAGCTAGGGCCAGGACAAGTGATTTGCACACCAGAACAGCTTTAAATCTCAGCTTGAACTGCAGATGAATGAATGAGCTTTGGACAAAGATTTCTACTTCAAATTTCTATTGTGACAAAAATGTAAATTACAGCTGTTGTGGTAGCTTGGGAACATGAGGAACATCCTGTGGTGAATGTTAATGAAGGCCAAATTGGCCCACCTACAGACGACAATTATAAAAATAGATGAACTGCAGAGTGATTCATGTGGGGATCCATTTCCAGTGGATACATCAACACTGCAGAAAACCTCAATTCATCTTACTATTAAATATAGCTACAGAGGTTATTCTGTTCACTTTAAATGTGGCACATAACTAAATAAATAAACTTATCGAGAAATCAATCACTGTGTAGAAATGCTTTTTTTTTGTTTGAAATAAAAACATTATTAAAATTCACTCATTCATCATCTTACCCGCTTATTCCCGAATCCAGGGTCACGCTGTGCCTATCCCAGCAAACACAGTCCATCTCATGGCAACACATAGACAAACAACCAATCAGACAATTTGAATCCCATATCCACCTAATCTGCATGTGTTTGGACTGTGGGAGGAAACCGGAGCACCAAGCGCAGCTAGAACATGCAAACTCCACACAGAAAGATTCAAACCCGGGACTGTGCTATCCACTACACCACAACACATTGGTATTCTGGCTGATAAATATTCACTCTGTCCAAAGCATTCCAAAACTCATGGGCAGCCTGTGATGTTAATTACTGGCTTCAGATCCTCTCATAGAAAATGTCCCAGAGTGTCTCAGTTGACTTCAGATCTTGAAAACTTTAGTGCGCTTACCACCTTGAAAGTGCCTGATCTCAGAAGCTAAGCATGTTAGAGCTTGGTTAGTACTTGGATGGGAGATTTCCAGGAAATAACTTGTGCTGTAAACTATTTTAGGTTGGCCCGGTGGCGTAGTTAGCATGGTTGCCTCACAACAAGAAGGTCCTCTGTTCGATTTATGGGTTGGGGATCTTTCTGTGTGGAGTTTGCATGTTCTCCCAGCACTTGTGTGGGTTTCCTCCATACTCCTTGTGTGGGTACTCCGTTTTCCTCCCACAGTCCAAAAACATGCAGATTAGGTCTAAGATGGACTGGCGACCCATCCAGGGTGTACCCCTGCCTCTCATCCTATGTGCGCTGTGATAGGTGCCAGCCTCTGCCTCTGAATTAGGGAATAAGCGGGTAAGAAGATGATTGAATGAAAACTTTAGGGCCAGTTTCTTGAATGAGATATAATAAAATGAACTGACCAGGAAGGTCATTGGATCTTCAGGTTGTTGTGCTGATCTGTTGTATGTGAACAGTGTGATCCTGCTATCAGAAGAGCCTGTGGTGAAGTTATGGGGATGTTTGTCATATGCAGGGTATTTGACTTTCTGGGAGGTTCTGATAGTACTTTGTTCTTTTTCAATCAAACAAGCAGAGACGACTATCATCTATCAGAGTATTAACACCACACACTGTCCAAGATTTACTAGCCAGAATACCAAGAGAATCAAAGTTCTACTACACACACTTTTAGGAAATTGTTTAACATTTTTAATGCAGTATTTAAAATAGTCTCTAGTCTTTACTCTTGAGCTTTATTCTCTGGCAAGCAAAACAAATCAATGTGTGTGTGTGAGGTTTACTTTGGCTAGCCTGACACAACCAAATCTCTCAGCAAAGACATATAGGCTTCTATGCTTAGTGTGATTCTGCTCTCGTTTGTGAATAAAACGCATTGCCTGTGGTAGACCCTCAAGTTATCGTACTATTTGTCATATGCCATTTATCCTGCATCGTATTGAACTAGGAGCACAGGCCCCACTAGAGCATAACCTGCTGGAAGGTTGTGATAGTGCTATGCCTGTTCTTTCTCGATCAAAGGTGCAGATAATGGTCCTGCCATCAGTGGGGCTTTTGCCTTACTATAGATCAAAGTGACAAATTAGTCAGAAAGGATAAAAGTGAGCACTTGTCTGTGGGCATGCTTTGAGCAATAGGTTGTCACTTTTTATTTGGACCATAGCTGGTACTACAAGTAACCATCATTTCTGATTTCAAAGAACAGATTTACACTGCTGTACAACCCAAGGTACTGAACAGAAACAGAATTAAAAGCAGCAGAATAATCAATTTATGCAATCAACAAAGACAGAGTGTTTATTTATTGTCAGCACCATATTGAATTAATCATTGATTGCTAAATACATACACTATATTGGCAAAGGTTTGTGGTCACCTGACCATCAGATCCATATGGGGATATATTCCTCTCAAAACTGCTACAAGCGTGGAAACACACAGTCGTCCTGAATATTTGGTATGTTTATTTTCTTACCTGACATCTTATAATGCCTAATACTTGAGTCAGTGCTCCACTATTTTCGACCAAAAAAGTTTTTTGATTGCAAAGATATTAAAAACATGGATTTTTAAAATGTTTGTTTATTGTTTATTTTCCCTAGTGGTAAAATGGTCAAATTTATCATTTTATCATTTTTACTGTTGACATGAGGTTTAATTTAAATTTAAACCTGTGCAAAGAAAGCTTTTTTGGGTTTTGTATGATGCATATCAGCATATACAAGTGTGTGTGTGTGTGTGTGTGTGTGTGTGTGTGTGTGTGTGTGTGTGTGTGTGTGTGTGTGTGTGTGTGTG
>JAOTRA010062243.1:0-15789 GCA_026260255.1 Pseudolaguvia tuberculata | reverse complement strand
CTATGGACAATTTACAATCACCAATCCACCTAATCTGCATGTTTTTGGACTGTGGGAGGAAACCGAAGCACCCAGAGTAAACTACAACTACACACACACACACACACACACACACACACACACACACCCCTATGGGCAAAATTCGCACAGAAGGATTCTGGCCTGGGATTCGAAACCGGGACCTTCTTGTTGTGAGGCGACTGTGCTATCCACTACCCCACCGCCCCGCCCTTAAAATAATAATAATAGCAATCATAATAATAATAAAGAAAAAAGTAGAGGTTCCCTCAATTGCGTTTTTTTTAATATTATTCACATATGAAATAAGTAAATAATTAAAAATATGTTTACACATTCTGTGGAATACTTAAAACTTAAATAAAGTACTTTAATATAGACAAAGTTACTGAAAAATACATTATCATACAATTACACAATATGGCCAAAAGGTTTTGGATCCCGTGCGTAAAATATTACTTTGTCTTTGAATGGCTCATTAAATTAATCTTTCACTGCAACATAGAAACCTAAATACAGTTTCAGCATGACGATGCTGCTGTGCACAAAAGCACCTGAGCTCCATGAAGTAATGGTATGGAGTTTTATTTCGAGTGTCCTGCACAGAGGCCTCACTCTAACTCAACCCATTTGAAAACCCTTGGAATAATCTGTAACATCAACACCTCCATCAGTGCCGGAATTTCATCATTTTACAGCTGATGAAGCAAATTCTCACAGCCACCCTCACTAATCTAGTGGAAAGCTTTTCCAGAATTGTGGTGATTTATATAGACAGGAGTAAAGAGTTTATAGCCAAATTATTTTAACCAGTTTTACTCCCTATTTTTATAAGAATAATCTTGTCATATAGATAATTTCTTTAAAGAGGTGTACTTCCAACCAAACCTATCCCAAATAGTAGGGATAAAAAGGTTTGTTCCTTAATCTGGGCTCACCGGGGTCTGCTGGATCCTATTCCAGCACACAAAGGGCAAAAGGCAGGGGTACATCCTGGACAGGTCACTTGTCCATTGCAGGGCCACACATTGATGAACAACTACACACACACACACACACACACACACACACACACACACCCTAATGGCAATTTAGACACACCAATCATTCATTTATTCATTCATTCATTTATCCTCTTACCCGGGGGTCACGCGGGGTCTGCTGGCGCCTATCCCAGCGCACATAGGGCAAGAGGCGAGGGGTACATCCTGGACGTGTCGCCAGTCCATCTCAGAGCAACACATAAACAAACAACCATTCACACACACATTCACTTAAATGGACAATTTACAATCACCAATCCACCTAATCTGCATGTTTTTGGACTGTGGGAGGAAACCGGAGTACCCGGAAGAAAAGATCCCAGACACGGGAATCTTCTTGTTGTGAGGCGACCGTGCTATCCACTGCGCCACCTCGCCAATCACCAATCAACCTAATGTAATTGTTTTTGGACTGTTGAAGGAAACCCATGCAAGTGTAGGGAGAACATGCAGATTCCCTTTGCCGAGTAATCGAACCTGGGACCTTCTGGCTGTGAGGTGACCGTGCTAGCCATTACGCCACCACGCTGCCCACTAACCAGACATGACTAGACAGACATTACTAGATTATTAGCCCTGTGACCCTGAATTAGGGAATAAGTGGGTAAGACAATGAATGAATGAATATTATTTCTTATTAAAAATTAAAAAAATATAAATGAGAAACATTTTTCTCATTTATACAGCAACATGGTGGTGTTAGAAATCAAACCCTGATCTTCTAATTAGCAGCCCAACCTAATTAGCAGCAACTTCTGTGGTAACTCATATTTTGTAAATAGTGTTAACCGAGCCTGCCTCTCGCCCTATGTATGCTGGGATGGGCTCCAGCGAACCCCCATGGTCCTGAATTGGGGAATAAGCAGGTGAGGACATGAATGAATAAATGAATTTGTAAACCGTATTTGTATTTTTTATACACGGTGTATAATTATTTTATGTATTAAGTAATGAGAATGAATGAGACCCTCAGAACCTGAATCGAAAATGTCTGTAGCTGGGCATTTTAACCTGTTTTACCACGACTTGGCAAATCAATTACAGCACGAATATTAATCTTTAAAATTGTACAACCTCTGGCAAAGAAGAGGCTTGATTTAAATAAAATGCATAAAACATGATGTTAATTAACTTCTCCAGATACTACTGTATTTTAAAAGCAAGCTACATAGACATTCCATTTCGACAGCATATTGCAAGCTTTAATTGGTGGAACAATTCAATTAATGTTAAGGCTTTATATCTTTTTATTGACGTTAATTCTATTTTGTGTATACAACAGCAGACATTGTAACAAAGCAACTTTAAAGAAACCAAAGGATACAAAAGAAGACGTATTAGATCATTTCAACCAAATAAATGATTAATATACAGCGGTTAAGGTGATGAAATGCTAATTCTGGTTTTGAGTTTCAATCCCACTGTATTGCCTCTGCTGGATCCTGGAACCATTAACTGTTCAATTAAAAAAAGTGATCGATGGAAGTCACTCTGGATAAGAGTGTCTAGCAAAGTTTAAATGTAAATATAGTGTGTGAAAGGTTTTGAGAACAGTTTCAGATACGTACAGAATGAACAATCCGCTGGGCATCCCAAAGAATACGGTTTAATGATTCATGTAATCATTTCAACTGTATAATTAAGCGGTAAATATTTTTATTAAAAATGTTTAAATGTTTTGGCTAACCCTTATAATAACCCTTATAATATATTAACTTCATTCATTCATTCATTCATTCATTCATAGTGTAACCGGTTTGTCCCTAATTCTGGGTCATGGGCTCTGCTGGAGCCTATCCCAATGCCCCATAGGGCAAAAGGCAAGGCTACCCATTGGACAAGTCGCCAGCCAATTGCAGGGTCACACATAGAGAAACCATCACACACTCACACTGTATATGGGAAGTGGTAGCCTAGTGGTTAAGGTGTTGGACTAATACCAGAAAGACCGAGGTTCGATTCCCCCCTCCACTGCGCAACCACTGTGGGCCCTTGAGAGATAAGATAAGATAGAGATGGATAAGAGTGTCTGCCACATGCCAAGCTGTAACTGTAACTGTGTATGCTACAGAAAATGAAGAAACTCAAAAGACCCCTTGCCTGAGGATTGAACCCAGGACATTCTTGACAAATCTTTTGCAGTTCAAACAGTAGACAGAAGTCAAGTAGGCAGAAGTTGGTATACCGAGTAGGCAGAGAGTAAATGCAGACAAATCCAATTAGCAAGGCAGATATCATAACCAGGAAAGCAGGCAGAAGGTCGGTAATCAGAAACAGGAACATCAGACAATAGAAAGCGTTTAGCATAGTCAGATAGACAAACAATACTTCTTGTGAAGATCAGGGGGGAATGGAGCCTGTTACAGTGATAACAAACACTACGCCATGACATCACAGTATATTAACTAGGGCCTCTAATTGGCTACTGTAGATAGAAAATACATCTAAAATTATTCATAACTAAATCAATGTTCAATAATAACTTAAAAAGTTCAAGATAATAACAATAAATACAACCAAATATTGTCACAAACAAAAGGAAATACAATGTCCTGAAAATTTCCCCATTGATCTAGTCAATGGTGAGAATATTGAACCCTGCACACTGATTCAAACTTCCTAAGATGAAACAAATCCAAGTCTCCATCCTTTAACACCAGATAGCTCAGAGGAGTAAAAACTGATCTACACATCAGTGGAAGATCAAAAAGTCAAATCATTGTAACGCAATGGGTATTGAAAAGTTTCAAGACATGCCAACAGATGGCAGCATTTCTGTCAAACGGTTTTGATGTGCAAAGCAATATAAGTGGTCAACAATTAAAAGAATTCTAGCAACATGGCTAAAAGTCGAATAGCCAAAGTAAGTTAGTGGTAAATCCTACTGAATGTTGAACAAAACATTCAGTACTATTCCTGAACATTGAGAAGAAAAAGAACAGGGAATTTTCAGCTTTGCATAACAAACAATACCCAAACATTTGCATGTTACACTAGTTTTCAGTTAATTGTGCAATTAATTTACAGTTAATTGTGCAATTAATTATGTTCTTGGATGATGACATCAGTAATTGGGAACTGTTGGAGTATTTGAAAGAATCAGATGGAACGGTTCATGCAGCAAACCAAAGAACTGCATGAAAACAATCTTAAACACATCAGGCTTTGTGATTTGTGTAGTAAGTATGAAATCACTACACTCAATTTGCTATTAAAATGCATTAGCATTGGGGAGTGAATCCCAGTCTCACCGCACAGATTGGTAAGGTGGTTTCGATTAGGGTTGAACTCTCGAGTTTGGTCCTAGTCCTAATTTAAGGGACTGCTGCTTTGATAATCAGGGTTCAATCACCAGCAAAGCCAAGCTACCACTGCTGGGCCAATGATCAAAGCCCTTAACCCGTAATTTCTCAGTATGTATATGTACAGTATATTTAAAAATATATATATAATAATATATATACAGTATATATAAAGAATTATGCAACTTTGCACCATATAATGACTTATTGTGGTCCAGTTTGACACTAAATATTCATAAAGAGCCGAAACAACCTATTCTTGCTGTGAGGTGACTGTGCTAACCGTTATGCCACTGCGCTGCCCTCTCTTGGGTACTTTACGATTAAAAATTGTGAATCAGCAGTGGATGGTGTGAGCCCACAAAAAACGTCTCATACACAGCAGAATAAATAAATGAATGAATTCATCATTAATATTAAAAATTACTATTCAGTATCACTTAATGAATTGTTATGCATCTCTATAAGCAAATGCTACATAGAAAAAAATCACAAATTACATATAAACATCTACATTTCTTTATTGGTTCTTTAAATGTTGGTACTATGACTGGTAAAGGGAGAGATTTAGCTGACATGATGGAGCGTAGAAAAGTGAATGTGTTGTGTGTTCAGGAGACCAGGTGGAAAGGCAGTAAGGCTAGGAACATTGATGGAGGTGCCGGGTAGGAGGAAAAGAGGAAGACCAAAGAGGAGGTTTATGGATTTGGTGAGGGAAGATATGCAGGTAGTTGGGGTGAAAGAGGCAGATGTGGCGGACAGGATAGTGTGAAGAATAGTGATCCACTGTGGCGACCCCTAACGGGAGAAGCCGAAAGGAAAAGATGAAGATCTACATTTCTTTATTGATAGGGTAAAATAAGGTGAGGTTTATAGTTTGAATAGTGAACCAGACTCGATGCTTTCTCTTGGCGGATTTTTTTTCCAAATGCAAATGCTAAAACTCGATTATCATAATGGCCACATCCAGGTGATTCAGTGAAAGATAATCAGTGAATGATAAAATGTCTGGAATAATCTTCAGAGCTTTATTTTTTATTAGACAAAACACTTGTGTCAACCCTTGCTGATGAAAACATCCAGTCAGAATATCATTTGATTAGTCAAATGTATATTTTCTCTTTCTTTAACTAACCTTAATGCTTCCTGTATCATGGCTGACCCTGCTCTCTGACCCCCAACCGTTCAAGATGGGATATATCTTATATACTTAATGAAGTTGATCTATTAACTTTATTTATTCGTCTTATACCTTAATTCGGGGTCACCGGGGTCCACCCCCATGCATAGGGTGAAAGGCAGAGGTACAGCCTGGAAAGGTCACCATTTGCAACCACAGGACAAGTCACACACACAAAATCCGCACCGAAAGACTCGAACCAGGGATCTTCTTGCTGTGAGGTGACAATGCTAATCACTACGAATTGAACCCAGGTCTTCCTTAGCGGTGGAGGGGCTTGAACCCGGGTTTTCCTGGTCTACCGATCAACAACTTGGCACCAAAACTATTGAGCCACCACTGTCCCCAAGACAAGAGTGTTAACTGTTGTAAATGTACCCGTCACATATGCGTATATTATGCAGTAAAATATTCATCCTGGTGTATAATGCATATAGATATATTATGGTCTGTGTACTGTATACTGGTATTTACAGCTTGATCAGTGTTTAAAAGTATCAACATGTGTACATGGCATAAATAATATGCCACTTTCCCATAACTATTAAAATAAAAGCGTATTTGGCATCTCTAAATGATCATAGTGTGTAAATGGGTGATGATTCCATGAATTGGTGGAACACTATTCTTGAGGCTCTGAACCCCTTCTGCTTCAGGGTGCTTTAACAAGGCTGACCTGATTGTACCATAACCTTTTAAGCTACAATGTATACAGAAAAAATAGGGTGGGAGAAATATATGTAATAAAAATAAAAGCTTTATTTTCCCTTAACCAAGATGTCCTTTGGTTTAGAGTCGAGAATTCCTATGACCCTGTGTAGGATGATGGATACATAAAACGGATGGTTGAATAGCATAATGTAATATCATTTCACTTTTTATGTTTAATAGACACTAAAACTACCCTTTGTGACACTATGATAATGACACTGCAGTATTTGACGCTATGATAATGTCCTATCCTTTTAAAGGAATCGCAGTATATTTGTTAAAAGGCAGTATAGTAACTAATTTCTCTGACCTTTTTTCTTTTGCCAACACTCTTATCCAAAAGTCCACCGGTCATAGAAACCTGTACTATTGACTTGTTTTAATCTGCTTAGTGCTTGAAATATCTATACTCTCTAACTCTATTTGGAGTAACGTAGTGGTTGGGGTTCGTCCCTGCACTTGTATGGCTTTTCTCCAGGCAGTCCGGTTTCATCCCACAGAAAACATGAACATTAGGTTTATTAGTGATACTGAATTGCCCATAGGAGTGAATGTTTGTGAATAATTGAGTCTATGTGTAGCTCTGTGATAGACTGGCGGCCTATCAAGAGTGTACTCCTCCCTCTCACCCTATGGGCACTGGGATAGGGTCCAGCAGACGCCAAATTAGTATGAATCAGCGAGTTAGAAGATGGATCAATGAGTGAATGAATGAATGAATGAATGAATGAATGAATGAATATAAATCAACCTTTAATCAAAACTAATACATGTAGAATTTCATTTAAAAAAAACGCAAATATTTTAGATGTGCATAATAATACTTTGTTGAAGCACCTTTTGATTTTATTACAGTCTTTTTGGGTACGAGTCTATCAGCTTGGTATATCTTGACCTGGCAAAATGTATCTACTCTTCTTTTCAAAAAGGCTCCAAATCTGTCAGATTGCAAGGGCATCTCCTGTCCACAGCCCTCTTCAGATCACCCGACAGATTCTGGGCTCTGACTGGGTCATTCCAAAATTCCAATTTTCTTTTAGTGAAACTAAACTGTTGAACTCAGTTTATCTTCCTGAAAGATAACAAATGGTTTTTATGTTTAATCTAGTCAAATTAGAATCATTTGCTAATCATAAATTGCATTCACACATTTCTAATCCTCATTTTGGTAGCAATTATTGCAAAATGACCCAGCATTTAAATGCAGGTCAGAAATGAAATTAATTATCATCATCCATGAGACAGAAACTTTGAATCTCTCTTAAGTATCATCAAAAAGAGGCTCTAATATAAGAATCTTAATCATTGGGGGATTAGCGATTTGAGTTTGTAATAAATTTGACCCGTCCTTCATTCAAGGTTTTAAAATGTGCAGCGAATATTTAAAATCCTACATAGAAATGTAGGTTAAATGGAAAAAGATTCAATTTTTGTGACGTACATGATTATACAGATTACAACAAATAGTGAAATGTTACCTTCGCATATCCCATCTTAGTAAGTTGGGGGTCAGAGAGCAGGGTCAGCTATTGTACAGCGCCTCTGGAGAAGGAAGGGTTAAGGGTCTTGCTCAAGGACCCAACAGTGGCGGACTTGAGCCCAGGTCTTCCATTGTGGTGGTGGGACTTGAGCCCAGGTATTCTTGGTCTACCGATCAACAACTCAGCACCTTAACCACTGAGCCACCACTGTCCCCACTGTATAATTATTAAAGATAATAATTATGAATTATAATAATTATTACTTCATTAACTATTAAAGATAATAATTATACTGAGCGGCGCAATGGCATAGTGGGTAGCATGGTCGCCTCACAACAAGAAGGTCCCAAGTTTGATTCCCATGCCAGGGATCTTTCTGTGCGGTTTGCATGTTCTCCCCGTGCTTGCGTGGGTTTCCTCCGGGTACTTCGGTTTCCTCCCAGAGTTCAAAAACATGCAGATTAGGTGGATTAGTGATTGTAAATTGTTCATAAGAGTGAATGTGTGTGTGAATGGTTGTTTGTCTATGTGTTGCCATGAGATGGACTGGTGACCCGTCCAGTGTGTACCCTCACCTCTCGCCCAATGTGCGCTGGGATAGGCGCCAGCAGACCCCAGTGTCCCTGAATTATGAAATAAGCTGGCAAGATGACGAATGAATGAATAATTATACTGCAATATCTATATAATAAAGAAGGAAGGCAGCATTGACTATAACATTTATTAAAAGTCTGCTCCAGAGTTGCAAATGTTCATTGGTTGCCATTATTGCCTATTTGCAGCAGGAGCAGGCTGTTTATTCACTCTGCAGAAATCATCCTATGCTGTCAGCTGTTCAGTATATCTATCCATCAGGGAGAATCTGTCTCCATCTTTTAGTGCTAAGATGAGCTGAATATAAAGTGGCATAGGTCAACACTTACTTAGAGCATCGCATATTATTTATTCGGCTCTTTCTCCACTGTGTTCTGTTCCATTTCACAGCACTGTAACACACTTGAGGGCATAAGAAGTGAAAACTTGAGCGTTGAAAGAATATGGATTATATTTGACCTACTAACGGTCAAAAGACATTTAAAAGGCACAATACTGTATTGGATTTGATCCCATAGACACAATGGTGTCTTACTACACTTATTTTAAAAAGGTGTTTATTATTCATTACGGTCAATAATGCCGAGTTAATAGGCATAAGAACATAAGGGACAGAAATATTATCAGCTGATGCATGAATATACCATTAAAAAATCTGCGCTGAAGGACTTCAGAACAAAAGACCATTAGGTACTGGCAGGAATTACAAAGAATGTTTAAAAGCCTGTTAATAATTTATTGAACTTCTCCACACTACCCTATCCTCTACATCTACCTCTTTCACGCCAACTGGATGTCTTCAATCACCACTTCCATAAACCTGCCCTGCACCTCCATCCACAGCATTCTTCTACCAATATACTGCATGTCCCTCCTCTGCACATGTCCAAACCATCTCAACCTAGTCTCCCTCACCTTGTCTCCAAAACATCCTACATGTGCCGTCCCTCTAATAAAATTTCTACTCCGATTCTGGTCAAATGCATTGATGAATATAAAATAAGGTACGCTTTGGTTTTTTGACAAATTAACATGAAGGATTTTTGATAAGACAACACTACAATATTCATAATGAGACCTTTAACAGGGTTCTGCTTTACTTTACTGAACTGTTACTATAATATTCATACTGTTTAACAGTATGAGTGATGACAACAACATTTCCGGCATTTGCTGGGTACCCTTATCTAGAAAGACTTACATTCGTCTTATTTATCTATTGGAGCAATTGGGAGTTAAAAGTCTGGCAGCGTGGTGGCGCAATGGATATCACGGTCGCCTCACAACAAGAAGGTTCCTGGGTTTTATTCCTGGCTCGGGAGATATTTTTGTGCGGAGTTTGCATGTTCTCCCTGTGCTTGTGTGGGTTTCCTCCCACTGTTCAAAAAACATGTACATTAGGCGGAATCCCAGACATTATGGTTACACAAATGGGAGGGTTGCATTAGGAAAGGCATCCAGCGTAAAAAAAAAAAGTCGAATGTGGGAATGACAGTGATCCGCTGTGGCAACCCCTAACGGGAGCAGCCAAAGGAATTTTTTAAGCTCTTCAAGTCTAGCAGGCCCGACACTTTAACCACTGACCTACCACTTTCCTTGAAAATGGATTTCCATATAGTTACATAAAATCAAAAATGTGCGCTGAGATAAGCTCCAGCAAAACTCCCTTGAATAAGCGGGTAAGAAGATAAATGAATGAATGAATAAATAATAATTCATGAGGATTTAGTAGACAAATTGTACATGCTGTTTTCATTATGTTTTAGCTAAATTGTGATACAGTATAGTACTGCATCACAGTTTGTGTAAAAACATAATGATACAAAGATAGCATGCCTTAGATCATCATTAAAGTTTGTGACTTTACAATGATTTATTTAGAAATAATATATGTTTTAGATTTTATTTAAAAGTCTATGTATATGCATGAGTTCGGAGTTTCTAATCACTGTAATTCATTCTACTATTGAATAGAACTTGGAGCATCTGTCTACATTGTTCTTGTAAAAAACAGGTTTGTAGATGAGAGTAGCTAGAAGCTTTTAGCTGGAAAACACAATGGGTTCACAGATTGAGGTCTTACTAAGCCACATTTGTAATTTGATAGCAGTATATTACAAAATGAGTGACGCCCAATCTATATTTCGAAGATAGAAAATAATCCTTTAAAAATCGTGCTCTGAAATGATTCCTGTAGCAGAGCCTTCCTGCAGAAATTACAAATCTACTTCTCTTACTATAACTTTAGAAGGTCTAGGGCCTAGACTCTAGGCACTTTGAAAATTTGCATTTAGTGATTTACATTTATTTACTATATACAACTGAGCAATTGAGGATTAAGGGCTGCTTAGGGGCTCAACCTTGGCAAACAAACTATGATTTTCCAATGAGCAGTCCAACAACTTAATGATTGAGTCACCACTTCCCCTAAAGCCCATAAGCTTTAGAATGCAAAATTGCTAAGAGTGTTTAAAACATGTTATCCAAGGAAAGCCCCTGGCAGACTGCAAACAACCAGGACTGATAGGAATCTGTCTTCATTACTCTTCTGACCATGAGTGTGTCTGATTAAGTTCCAGATTCCAACTCTTATGTTCCTCAGCCCCAAGGTTCTTGTTAATTATCATGACCAAATCAATGTGAACTTCAAAACATTTTTACCCCAAGGTATTTGACATCTTTATCAAAAGTGTCTTATTTCTTTATTTTTTATGGCCCTGTTCAGTGGTCCAGCAGTCGCAGCATTAGGGTGCTGAGAATTCAACCTAATACGCATCTAATCAGCATTCCAACACAACAACTACTGAGCTACCACCTCTCTCAAACTCTCAAAGTTTTTCCTACAATTTTGCAAATTTAGGGATTTAGCTGGGTAGCCACCATCACTCATCATCCCCTCCCTTTAAAAACTTCAGTCAGTTCTCTGAGTTTACAGGTCTTTGAGATCTTTCCAGGCCAGCAGTTCATGACACTGCTTTTGAAAATTTTCTTCTTCTGGATTTTAAGGGGTGTTTTTTCCCATTAATACACCTACTGTAGTAATTCAGGACCTAAGCTGAAAGACACAGGGCCAAGCGTGTTTGTTTTATAACCTAGTTCAAATGGTCCTAAAGACATTCCAACAATTTATATGTCGAGTCAACTGGCTGACAGATATTTAATCTGTATATGTGGAACAAGGTCATTGAAAAGGTAATTGGAAAACGAAAACAAATGAGCTCTTCTAAAACTATACACTTTCTCTACAGCCTGTGATGATGATCCATCACATGATAATTCTCCTGTATAAAAATTTTAATAACACAGCGATGAGGCCCTCCTATCACCATCATGCCCTACTGAGCATTATTGTGTCTTATGTTCCCACAGTGTCTTGTGATGAATACAGTGGACATCAGATGCATACACACTAGCACATTTAACAAAGCTGGAACTCTAAATAGCTATTACTCAACAGGTATCACAGCAGGTGGTGTCCTTTCCTTCAGCCACATGGCCCTTTGCACACACACAATCAATATAACCTTGCATTTGCGTAGCAACATAGACACACACACACACACACACACACACACACACACACACACACTCAATATAAGAATGAAATTCTCAATTAAATGTTAATGACAGGGGATAAAGAAGTGGGAAATTTTAGGCATGCAAACAATATTCAGAAGTCAATTGAAAAAAAAAAATTGAATAAAATTAAATAAAAAATTAAAAATTAAAAAAAAAAACAAATATATACATATGTATACATATATATATATATATATATATATATATCGGAACCATTGATTCACCCAACACCAAGGCAAGGATGTCAGAATTGAGATAAAGAAAAATGCATGGCCAATTAATTGCTTTTAAGGCAGCTAACCATCTGTTGCACATACAGGAAATAGCCGTAAATACAAGTTTTAGCTATAAATATGAATTTGTTGGAAAAACAAAATAAGGAGAAAGATGTCATTTACCTTAAAAGTGCAATGCAATTACATTAAAGTGACTTGGTAGTTATGGTAAGGCTACCATTATTAGTGGAATTATATAAGTGTCAGACTGCTAATTGGAAGATCAGTGTTCAGTTCCCAGCCTCACCAATCTGCCACTGGTTGGCCCCTAAAAAAGGACCCTAATCCCAAATTGAGATCATTGTAAGTCACTGGTTTGGAAACTGTCTTAAATGTTGCACTAAATCAGTCATCACAGCCAGTTAAAAATTAAAGAGAAGACTACACAGCTACAACAATAAGACAATTATTTATTAATTGATTCTTGTTGGAGAGATATGCTATGATACAAGCTACAGCCGCTGTGAATGTTGTAAGTCTTGACCAGAAATGACCAACATACAAAAGCTTACAAAATAGTCATTAAACCATAAAGACTACAAACTACAAAAAGACTTAAATGGCAATATAATAAGGCACAGGTGAGAGATCAGAGCCAAGCCCGCCATTATATCTTAGGGAGGAAACCATTTGGTGTAATGCTTTCCGAAGAAACCAGAGGCCCTTTTGAACAAATGACATTGCTCAGTTCAAAGGGATGTGATTAGAGTCCATCGGACAAAAAAATAAAGCAGACTTTACAGCTGTTAGTGGAATTAAATTACAATCAGATCCATATTGTTACGGTACTCACCCTATCCCTTCAACATCAGGAGTCACCATCTCATCATCGCCTTCTCATCTTCCGGCCGATGGTGCACTATTTAAGGAGGCACCATAATTATAGGGTGAGGATTATTGTTTAGATGTTAATATGATTGTGTTTGTAATTTAGGAGGTTCGACTATATCTAATGGAATACTTTCCAAGCCATGTTCTTTGTTCCAAGTCTTAGAAGGAATTCCGATGTCTGAGTTAATCTACAGTTTGGCTTTCGTTTTGTTTTCTCATCAGTGTGCTTCTGTTTAACTTTCGTTGAATAAAGCATGTACTGGCATCTCGGATCCCATTGCATGCTCTTCCGTAACACATATTGTGTTTCCTCTCCAAATGGTTGTTACAAATATGGAAGCCCACTGGTGTCTAAAATGTTTTTGTAGGTTGTACCATTACATTATTCCTTCACTGGAACTAAGAGACTCCGACCCTGTTCCAGCATGACAATGATTCTGAGCACAAAGCCCCTGACCTCCATTATCACATGATGGGTTACTATTACAGTGAAAAAACACCAATATTAAGCATAATAGATGTCTTAAAGAAAAACATAGAAAAAAATGACAGATGTTCTTACAGGACTATGCATGCAAATTTTAAAGAAAATTAAAAATAATAATAAGAAAAAGAAAGATAAGGCTATGTGACAAAGAATAATTCAGATAAGTTTTGGTCATTTTCTAGAAATATGAAGCAGCATTTCTGCTTCATATTTGGGCTGTGAGCCATATTCTACTCGGAGCTACTCGTCCAGAAAGTCAGTTAAAGTTTACTGCGCATTGTATTTCAAATAATGAAATCAATAGCACTGCATCGAGTGCTGGGAGACTGTAGAAAGCAAAGGGTCAATATATTTGCAAGAATCAATACCACGTTCATTATTCAGGGCATCCATCAGGCTTTCAATTGTGCAATAAATCTTGTTTCATCTTGATGGGCAGCTTAGTATAAAAACAGCTTGTAAGCATTTTTAATCCGCACCGGAAACTTGATTGTGTGTATCCTGTGGCTCTTGGCACAGCTGTGTGTGTCACATTGTGAACAAAATTAATGTTTAAAGCTCTTTTTGTTGTGAGCTGCTAGCAACCATCCATCTAGAGAGACGAATAAAGCATTTTTTTTGTTGGAGGAGTGACGGAAGCAAGTGCTCCAGCAGACTTTTTCTGCAATTAAAACTGGCTTCATAAAAGCAATGGAATCCCTTGAAACCCACAGTGACCCTTAGCATGTCTGCCTTTACTTTAACAAACCCATCAGATCCCAGTACAAAGAAGCAGCATGGCATCTCATCTGAACAAACACAACTGACGTCTTAATTGAGTGGAAGAATTCAACACATAGAGCGGCGCAGTGGCGTAGTGGTTAGCACGGTTGCCTCGCAACAAGAAGGTCCTGGGTTCGATTCCTGAGTCGGGGATCTTTTTGTGCGCAGTTCTCTCCCTGCTTGGTGAGTTTCCCTTGGGTACTACGGTTTCCTTCGATTAAGTCGATGAGTGATTCTAAATTGTCCATAGGAGTGAATGTGTGTGTGAGTGGTTGTCTGCCTATGTGTTGCCCTGCAATGGACTGGCAACCTGTCCAGGGTGTAGCCCCACCTCTCGCTCTATGTGAGCTGGTATAAGCACCAGCAGACCTCCCGTGACCCCGAATTAGGGAATAAGCGGGTACAAAGATGAATTCAACACATTCTATGAGTGTTAAATGTCTTTATTCTGAAGCTTTGTCGAATTCTCAAATACAAATAGAACCTTATAATTCAACTTATATTTTTGCAAGTTCATGTTTTTCTTTTGGGAACAGAGGCATGTCATTATTTTGGGTTAAGCCACAAGCAGCAAAAAAACCAACAACAACAAAAAAAAATACAGATCACATAACCAAACACAAGATAACAAGACTGGTATACACAAGTAGAGCTTCTTACAGACACAAACAAAAAGGGATTCATAGAGAGTGAGGCGGAAAATGGCAAAAGAGTCAGGGCAAACAAACTAGACAGAGCGAGATGAATAACAGATGGGAGCAGTAACATGATTTGAACTGAGAAACAATGAGATAAAATGAATGAGAAATTCTGACCATCTGAGGATTTGAAAAGTATATAGATAACATAGTAAGGTATAAAAATAATAGTAAATATCCATTCCTCCATTCATTCGTTCATCTTTTTACCTTATTCCCTAACTTATTCCCTAATTCGGAATCACGGAGGTCTACTGGTGAACATAGGGCGAGAGACTGGGGACAGTTCGCCAGTCCATCATAGGACCACACATAGACAAACAACCACACACACACACATTCACTCCTATGGGCAATTTAGACTCACCAATCAATCTAATGTACATGTTTTTGGACTGTGGGAGGAAACCTGAACACCCAGAGGATACCCACGTAAGAACATGCAAACTCCGCAATGAAAGATCCTCGCTCTGGACCTTCTTGTATAGTAAATATTGATGAAATAAATTTTAAAATTTATTAATTTTCAAGCTCTGGAATATTTTGGAAATATTTTTGGTTATTGAGTTATATGGTTATATGATTCATTAATTCATCTTCTCTACCCTGCTGGAACCTATTCCATCTGTCTGAATGGTGAAAGGTAAGAGGAGTATACCCTGCTCTGGAACATTTTGGAAATTTTTTTGGTTATTGAGTTATATGGTTATATGATTCATTATATGATGATTCATTATATGGTTATATGATTCATTAACCCAGCCATTAGGGTTGCACAAGCCAGTGCATTCTTAGTGCCGGTCCCAAGCCCGGATAAATGGGGAGGGT
>JAOTRA010062242.1:0-30017 GCA_026260255.1 Pseudolaguvia tuberculata | reverse complement strand
GGGTCAGGAGGGAGTCAGGTTTGGGGACCACAGGATTTCATCTCTGCTTTTTGCAGATGATGTTGTCCTGTTGGCTTTCAGCCTGCACTCGAGCGGTTTGCTGCCGAGTGTGAAGCAGCCAGGATGAGAATCAGCAGCTCCAAATCAAAGACCATGGTTCTCAGTTGGAAAAGGATGACTTGCCCCTTCAGGTTGGTGGTGTGAGCTTGCCTCAAGTGGAGGAGTTTAAGTATCTCGGGATCTTGTTTATGAGTGAGTGAAGAATGGATCGTCTGCAGTAATGTAGTCAATGTACCGATCTGTCGTGGTGAAGAAAGACCTGCAAAGCAAAGCTCTCGATTTACCAGTCAATCTATGCTCCTACTCTCACCAATGGTCATGGGCTTTGGGTCATGACCGAAAGGATCATATTCCAGATACAGGCGACTGAAATGAGTTTCCTCCGCAGAGTAGCTAGGCGCTCCCTTAGGGATAGGGTGAGGACCTCGGTCATCCGGGAGGAGCTCAGAGTAGAGCCACTGTTCCTCCGCATCGAGAGAAGCCAGCGGGCGGGCTGGATGTCGCTACCCGTTTGTACCGTCTAAGACAGAACTCACAATCTGCTGCAGACTACGCCATCGCCTTTCGTACTTTGGGCGCGCAAAGTGGCATGAATGATGTGGCATTAAAAGCCCTGTTTAAGGAAGGGCTCAGGCCTGAGTTACAGGCAAAGATGGTGTGCCGCGGCGAGTCCGACTCATATTCTGAATTCATCCAGCGCGCGATCAGAGTGGACAACCTAATGCGCAATCATTCCGTGAGGCCTGCTGAGGTGTCGGCTTTGGCTATGCCCCTTCTGCCCTGCGATAAAACAGAGGATGAGCCCATGCAAATTAAAGCCTATAAGCTTACCGCCGTCGAAAAAAGGCACCGCAAACATCTGGGATTGTGTCTGTACTGCGGACATGCTCAAACACCCCGACCCCACTATCCCGTTTGTGGTGGAGGTAGACGCCAGTGACTGTGGGGTGGGGGCCATTTTGTCACAAGCGCATGGATCACCCCCTAAATTGCACCCATGTGCATACTTTTCTCGCAAACTCACGCAGGTGGAAAGCAATTATGATGTAGGCAACAAGGAGCTATTGGCCACCAAAGAGGCTTTGCTAGAATGGTGTCACTGGCTGGAGGGCAGCGCACACCCATTCACGGTTTTGACCGATCACAAAAACTTGGAATATGTAAAAGGGGCTCATCGTTTGAACGCAAGGCAAGCACGTTGGGCATTGTTCTTTACACGTTTTCATTTTGTGATATCCTACAGGCCAGGTTCTAAGAACGGGAAAGCAGATGCCCTCTCAAGGAGGTATGACCTCGTCGAGCATGACAACCACCCAAAGCCTAAATCAGGAGTTTGGCCGGTATTTGCGATCCTTCTGCTCACGTGAACAACACCACTGGAGCGAATTCTTGCCTTGGGCAAAATATGCGCAAAACTACCTGCGCCGCGCCTCTACAAAACTAACGCCCTTTCAGTGTGTTCAAAAATCAAGTGAATGAGGCTGGTGGAACAGGTGATTATCACAGAGTTGACGTTTGCACAAGAGGAAGGTCCTATCATTGGTAAAGTCCAGCGAGAATTAGAGTCTAGACAAGATTAAGTCCAGAAAGGGTTCTAATAATTCAGTTGCTCTGTTACAGCAACAAGGTTTCCGGTTGACAGAAATGGTTAGACAGGAGTCTCCATGGATGATGATGTTTGTGGATGATATTGTGATTTGTGGTGAGAGTAGAGAGCAGGTTGAGAAGAATCTGGAGAGGTAGAGGTACGCACTGGAGACAAGGGGAATGAAAGTCAGTAGGAGTAAGACAGAGTACATGTGTGTGAATGAGAGGGAAGGAGTGAATGGAGTGGTGAGGTTGCAGGAAGCAGAGGTAGTGAAGGTGGAGGAGTTTAAATACCTGGGGTCAACAGTGCAAAGTAATGAGTGTGTTATAGAGATGAAGAAAAGAGTTCAGGCAGAGTGGAATGGGTAGAGAAGACTGGCAGGAATGATTTGTGATAGAAGAGTTTCGGCAAGTGAGAAAGGGAACGTGGTAGTGCAATGTTGTACGGTTTAGAGACAGTGGCGTTTTCAAAAAGACAGGAAAAGGTGCTGGAGGTGGCAGTGTTGAAGATGCTGAGATTTTCATTGGAAGTGACAAGGATGGACAGGATTAGAACTGAGTTTATTAGAAGGACGGCACCTGTAGGATGTTTTGGAGACAAGGTGAGGTAGGCTAAGTTGAGATGGTATGGACATGTGCAGAGGAGGGACATGCAGTATATTGATAGGAGAATGCTGAGGATGGAGGTTGTGGGCAGGAGGAAAAGAGGAAGCCCAAGGAGCACGTTTATGGATGTGGTAAAAGAAGATGCAGTTAGTTGAGGTGAAAGAGGCAGCTGTAGAGGGCAGGGTAGTGTGGAGAAGAGTGATGTGCTGTGGCGTCCCCTAGCGGGAGCAGTCGGAAGACATTTTAATTGATTTTGTATATTCATTAATTATATATTTAAATTAATTGTATATATGGCAATTGATTGTATATATTTTAATTAACTATATATTTTAATTACTTTTCATTTTCATTAAACGTCATAGCTTTCTGACATAACGACCGCGTGCTTTTTGTTGTCGGTATGCGGATTGCCAGATACCTGCGCAAGGTACCCGAACTTTCATTCATCAATTCATTCATTCATTCATTCATTCATTCATTTTCTAACCCACGTAATTCTCCAGCGCACGCAGGGCAGAGACACATGGGTACACCCTATGAAGTCCCCCCCCCCCAGGAAATTTACAATCACGAGAACTTTTATTCTACCTCCTCCCCTCGCGCGCGCCGCTTCAGTACCGGAAGTGGTGTTTATCCTGGCGTTGCATGAGTTTAAAGTGCAGTGCACCGGAGATTGCGCACTTTTTGCGGTAGGTTTTGTCGGGGTTTTACGCAGATGGCCACTGGATCTCAGCTGCGGGTTTTTGAGCGTCTGGCACGCGGGATAACACGCTCACACTGCACCACTTTCCGAAGGAGCGCGAGCTCAGTAAGACATTTCCGACACAACCGAAAAGTAACAGTTTAATTTAATAGAATAGTCAGATAAAAAAAAGACAAATAATTTAATCTAATGTAATTTACAACATTTATCCTCATAAACAAACTATGATTATTTTATTATTGTGGTTGTTGACCTTTGAGCTGAAGGTCGCTCAGTAGAACCCAGTTCTACAGAATTCTTGCAGCTTTTAATTGAATTCCGACTTATTTTAGTTTTTAATGAATTTATTGATATAAACTTGTTTCATCTGTGTGTTTAACCCAAACTATCACTTCATCTTGGCGTGGATAGCACAGTCGCCTCACAACAAGAAGATCCCGAGCCGAGATCTTTCTGTGCGGAGTTTGCATGTTCTCTCCGCGCTTGCGTGGGTGTCCTCCGGGTACTCCGGTTTCCTCCACCAGTCCAAAGACATGCAGATTAGGTGGATTGATGATTCTAAATTGTCCATAGGAGTGAATGTGTGTGATTGGTTGTTTGTCTATGTGTTGCCCTGAGATGGACTGGTGACCCATCCAGGGTGTACCCCCGCCTCTCGCCCTATATGTGCTGGGATAGGCGCAGCAGAACCCTGTGACCCCGAATTCGGGAATAAGCGGGTAAGAAGATGAATGAATCACTACACTTTCAAAAACACTTAGGATTTATGACTTCAGATCACTGTATCGAAAACACACACACACACACACACACACACACACACACACACACACACACACACACACACATACATACATACATGAACACTCATATACACATGCACACACATACTGGCTGAGATGTCCATTGGATGAATAAACATCCCCAAAGCGTTAAGTTCCCTCCACCATGTTTTCCTGTCACGATAACTGTGTTCTTACGATTGCCGGCTTCTCCTGTTTTACGGATACATCATTTTGGCCATACAACTCAATTATTTCTGGAGAAGTGGTGTCCTCCTTTGTGTGTTTGTGGATCCTAGTGGTGCAGTGTCCGTTTGACTCTGCCATCAGCAGAGCCCAGATTCACCAGGGTAGCCTTGGTGGTGACTCTTTAAGGTTTTTTTTTCACCTCTCTCCCCATCTTCTTGGCCGGCACACTTGTCACATCTGGCTTCCCAACTACAAGGGATTATCCCCATAGTGCATAATGGGTTGTGTTTTTGAATACTACTTTGCACTGTAACACTTGACGTTAAAGTGTAGATATATTACATATTATAGCTCTTGTCTGAATTGTGAAAAGCCGCAATGCTCATCAGCAGGTCTTGAGAGAGCCCCTTTCTCATAGCCATGACCTTCAAACTCACCTCTGAGCTGCTGTTGGGAACTTGTGTTCCCTGTGAATCATTAGCAGAAGGATGATCCCGAACAACTTGGACTATTTGGAATGGTACAGAACCTTGGGTTCCCATAGACTGTGACTGATTGATTTTACAAGGGAGGGGGGGTAAATAGTTCTGGACGTGACACTTTCTGGTTAAATGTAAATAACAGCTGAAGGATGTTTTGAGACTCCTGTGTTATTCCTGGAAAAAGAAAAGCTTTGCTGGTTGAATAAAAGTAACTGCATGTCCAGATTTGAATAATATGCCTCTTGCCCTATCTGCACTGGGATAGGCTCCAGCGGACCCTTGTGACCCTCGTGAACTAGGGAATAAGCGGGTAAGATGATTTTGAGCTTGGCATTAAATTTTGAACCGTTTTTAGTAGTAAGTTAAAAACACCCAAAATAAATCTTTAAGCTGGTCACATGTTTTCTCTGTTCTGTGTTTGATTAACGAGATTATAACCCATGATTAGGTGCAGAATACGGCACTCCTCATCACTTTTCCACCTGTATTGTATCTGGGGTATGAGATACTCCAGAGTGCAGCTTGTGTGACTGCAGTGTTTGCACTTAACAAAGGTATGTCATATACATGCAAACAACCCCTGGAATTATTAAAATCTCCAGTTGACCAGGTTTCCTTGTGTTCAGCGGAGGAAGTTGTTGAACAAGCCGACTACCTGTACAGCTGTGGAGAAACAGAGAAGCTTTACCAGCTCTTGCTTCAGTATAAGGACAGGTAAACACCACCTACTTCTATTCCTCTCAGCAACCAACCGCTTCGGCGCCCCGTCTGCCACTCGTATCCCTCCACGTTGGTCCTTGGTCGCTTAAACAAAGAATAATCCGAGGAAATAATAACAATGTATTTATTTATTTATTTATTATAAGTAACCTAGTAAAGATAAGAAACAGAATATTACATTTTACTAGTATTTAAGTATTACTCTAATATTCTTTCATTCATTCTTTTGTGCATCACCCACTTACTTCCTAATTTAGGGTCATAGAGCCTGACTGCACAAATAGGCAATTTCCTCAGCGCACATAGGGCAGTGGTACAAGTGCTATGAAGGTCGTCAGACCATCACAGGGCCACAGTATCTTATAGCCAACAAAACACTATTCATGAAGTCCGGTGTCTTCCTAAGGTCCGTACAGCGACACTGACGCCCCCATCTCTATGTCCTCTGTAGGACAACTGTCCTGTCCAGGAAAATATTCAGTATAAGACAAAATGTTTGTGTTAATAAAGAGAAACCGGAGGTCCCATTAACAATAGGATTGATAGTTACTAGTTTAATCTGAACACGGATCCTAATTATAATACTATAACGTTGTTCTATTTTCCTCACTTCATTTTAATAAGGTCAATGAAATAAAACTATTTATCTTGGTTTAAATAAGAGATAGTTAAACCTTTCCTTTAATAGGGTTGTCTTGACTTTTAGGGGACAGTATGGACAGTGTCCTTTGGTACCCTTAGGACTTGCTGTTTGAGGGGAAAAAGAAGTTTTTTCAGTGCTTTCTGGGACGCCCTCGGATTACTTATATAATACAGGGACAAGAATATCTGGAATTGTTTATAAGTGAATGTATTTTACATACTTAACTAAAATAATTGCACCATTTACTTTTTGTGATTTAAAAATTGTATTAAAATTGATTGTTGATTATAGCGGAGTTTTATTAAAACAACCTAATGAAGAGGATAAAAAGAGTGAAAGGGACGTCTTTTAAAGAGAAAGGAAAGAAAGCGAGATGAGAAAGAGCAGGTGATCTGCTGTGACAATTCTAAATGAGGAAGGTAAAGAAAGGATGCCATGATTTACGGTCTTTAATCCATGTTTAATCCATGTTTACTGGCAGTGTTTGCTGTGGAAAGTTCTGGTATACATGAATGTGTTCTCTCGTTCTTTTCTGTTGTTAGTAATGAAGCAGAGTTTTTGTGGAGATTGGCTCGAGCGTCACGCAACCTCACATTACTGCCCCACATCACGGCAGAGGAGAAGAAAAAACTCACTTATGAGGCATTTGATTATGTCAGAAAGGCACTGGAGAAAAATCAAGGCTGCTTTGCTGCACACAAAGTAATCACATCTGCTCCTAGTGCTAGTGACAATGAATCCTTATGACTGTTAACTGAAAAGCAACCTTTCTCTCTTTTCTTTATTTTTCTCTGTTTTCAAGTGGTATGCTGTCTGCTTAAGTGATGTAGGGGAGTATGAAGGGGTCAAAGTTAAGATCGGTAATTCAGTCATTATCAGGGAACATTTAGAGGTAAGATGATTATTCTGTGAGTTTAATGGAGTATTATTTATTAATTATTAATTTTAATTGATTCTGTTTGGAAAAACATTCAGTTTGCTGGTAGTTTGTATATAGTAACCCAGGAATAGGGAAACTGTAGATTAAATCCAGATTTAATGCTAAGAAATACAGAGCATGAGTAAGAAAAATATATTGGCAACCTAAATTTCTACTCACTACCTCCATGCAACAGTTAATTTGGAAAAACTTAATACATTTTTGTAAAGGAAAACCAGGGGTTGAGCCCCACTGCCATCTCTCTCCCCAGACACTTTCTCTAGCTCTTCCAGGAGAAAGCATCAGTGGTCAGGCCAGCTGAAATACATAGTCCCTCCAGCGAATCCTAGGTCTTCCTCTGTGCCTCCTCCCAGTGGGACATTCCCGAAACACCTCCTGGGAGGCGTCCGGGAGGCATCCAAGACAGACGCCCAAACCACCTCAGCTGATTTCTTTCGATGCGGAGGAGCAGCAGCTCTACTCTAAGCTCCTTACCCTATCTCTAAGGAAGCGCCCGGCCACCTTGCGGTGGAAACTTATTTGAGCCGCCTGTATCCAGGATTTTATCCTTTCAGTCACAAGCCAAGCTCATGGCCATCGGTGAGAGTAGGAATGTAGATTGATCCGTAAATCAAGAGCTTTGCTTTACAGCTCAGCCGACCGCATTACTGCAGAAGATGCGCCAATCATCTGGTCAATCTCCCGTTCCATTTTTCCCTCACTCATGATTAAGATCCCAAGATACTTAAACTCCTCCACTTGAGGCAAGATCACAACCTGAAGGGGGCAAGTCATCCTTTTCCGATTGAGAACCATGATCTCGGATTTGGAGGTGCTGATACTCATCCCAGCTTCAAACTCTGCTGCAAACTACCCCAGTGCACCCTGAAGGTCCTGGCTTGATAGTTGAGCCAACAGGGCAATATCATCTGCAAAAAGCAGAGATGAAATTCTCTGGTCCCCAAACCTGACTCCTTTCCTATTCCTGGCTGTACCTAGAGATTTTGTCCATAAAGATGATAAACAGGGCCGTGGAAAGTGGTAGCCTATTGGTTAAGGTGTTTGACTAATACCAAAAAGTCTGGGGTTCAATTCCCACCTCCACCAAGCAACCACTGTGGGTCTTTGAGCAAGGCCCTTAACCCACAATTACTCAGTTGTAAAAAAAAAATTAAAAAAGACAATGTTAGTCGCTCTGGATAGTGTCTGCCAACTGCCTTAACTGTAACTGATAATGGGCAGCCCTGAACGAGTCCAACATGCATTTCTAGCCGGCAATAAGTCTGACTTATTGGCGCCAAGCTCCTACTATCAAACTAGATAGTCCTAAGCAAAAGGGCCTCAGACCCCATACTCCCAGAGCACCTCCCACAGGACACCACAAGGGACACTGTCAAAAACCTTTTCCAGATCCACAAAACCAGGTGGGCAAACTCCCATGAGCCTGCTGAGCTCTGCTGAGGTGGCAGTTCAAGTTCCTTCTGACAGGGGACTCTGCCAGACGTTCCCAACAGACCCTCACAGTACGTTTGGGCCTGGCAAACCTGTCTAGCTTCCTCCCCTGCCATCTGATCCAAATCACCACCAGATAGTGACCATTTGACAGCACCACCCCTCTCTTTAACCGAGTGTCCAAGACATAGGGCTGTAGATCAGATGAAACAACTACAAAGTTGTCATTGACCTCCAGTCTAGGGTGTCCTTGTGCCATGTGCACTGATGAACATCCTTATGCTTAAACATGGTGTTTGTTATGGACGAACTGTGACTAGCACAAAAGTCCAACAACGGAACACTACTTTAGTTCTGATTGGGGGGGCTGTCAGTCATTGCGTTGAAATCTCCCAGTAGAACCACATAGTCCCCAGTCCGAGTACTTTTCAGCACCCCTCCTAGAGACCCCAAGAAGGCCGGTTATTCTGCACTGCTATTCGGCACATAGGCACAAACAACAGTGAGAGACCTAACCCTGACCCAAAGGTGCTGGCAAGCAACCCTCTCGTTCATTTGGGTAAGCTCCAACACATGCTGGCTAAGCTGGGGGGCTCTGAGCATGCCCATACAAGCCCGTGGGCAACACCAGGTTTGTGGGAGGGTACCACCTCTCTCAAGAAGTTGGGTTCCAGAGCCCAAGCTGAGGTAAACACCCCACCCCCTAACGAGGTGACATTCCATGTTCCTAGAAACAGATTCCGGGTCGCAGAGGACCCTGGCTTTGATTGCCACCCAATTCACAATGCACCGGCCCCTTACGGTCCCTCCTGCAGGTGGTGAATCCACGGGAGGTTGGCCCCACGTCACTTCTGAGCCCGGCCGGGCCCCGTGTGGTAAGACCTGGTCACCAGCCCCAACCCACGCCGTTACAAACCCTCTATCAAGATAACATTATTGTAGTGTTTGATTAGATAATCATCTTAAAGCAGTGTTTATAATGCATGATTATAAATTGTCACAACCAGGAGATAGTGTGAACCAGATACACCTTCACCTGTTTACTCACTGTCTGTTCTCATACTTGCTTATCCAGAGATACTATAAAGTGTTATGTTTGAACCAGACGCACATCATCATTAATTTTTTCACCCAAACATATCTATTGTGTGTGTGTGTGTTCTTTTCACAGAAGGCTGTTGAGCTAAATCCCAAAGATGCCACTTCTTTTCACATCCTGGGTTTTTGGTAAGCTGATTTGGCCAGTTGATTGATACAGTGGAACTAAACATGACTTGCATGGTTGGTTGTTTTTTTGTCTGTAGGTGTTTTGCCTTTGCTGAATTGCCGTGGTATCAGCGTAAAGTCGCTGCAGTTTTATTTGCATCTCCACCAACTGCTACGTATGAAGAGGTAAAATGCTGATGTGTACCGAACTAAACCACTTCCACAGTCTGTGCCAAGAAATGATTAAAAAAAAAAAAAAAATCCACCTGTTGTCAAACAGTTTGAAATAATTTTCTAAATTTTTCAACAACTTGAAAGAACAAAAAAACGCTTTGCCCTGTAATTTTATTGGTATTTATTTTATACCTGTAAAATGAAATCATTTAGTAATCTACTAGAGTCTATCCCAGCTCACCAGTACAGGACATGGCTACAATCACACTTACTCCTATGGGCAATTTAGAATTAAAATGTACTTGTTTTTGGACTGGGATGAAACCAGAGAGCCCAGAGTAAACTTGACTATAATTATAAAAATGTCAAAATAAAAGGAATAATATAATGAAATAATAATTATTTTATCAAATAAGTCCTTGTCTGTGGTGTTTAAGTTTATTTTTTGGTTTCTGTGAAAAACGTTTTATTTGAATATTTTGTTAGCGTGAATTAAAATTACACATGGTGTGAAATTTTGGTGATATCTCCCACCCCAGTACCCCTATAGACAAAGACTAGTGAGCTCTGGTTTAGATTAATGACCACCAATGATGTCTATTTCACTTCCTGGTTCTGACATAAGAACATTTTCTGTATTTTATGGGAGGGGAAATGTCTGCAAACTGCTGTACATTCATTCTAAAACATCTTGTGATTTATCAGGCTTTGGCATTTTTCCTGAAAGCAGAGGAAGGTACAGTTTCAACAATTAAGGATTAAATGATCACAGAAAAAAAATTATTCTTCTGATTCTTTTATACTTTTTGACATTTTAGTGGACCCTAACTTCTATAGCAAGAATCTTTTGATGCTTGGGAAGACGTACATGATGCTGAAGGACCAGGATAAAGCTCTTCTATGGCTTCACAAGGCACAGGATTATGCTGCTGTTACAGAAGAAGACAAAGAGGTTAGAAAACATCCATCCATCCATTGTCAAAAAAATGTTTTATTCCTAATCAAGATTTAATCCAAATCTGCTGGATTTTATACAAGCTGTCATTATGTGACAGGCAGGTGTCACGTGGCACAGCTCATGGTTCATTACACTCTCATGGGAAATGTAAACCAATAAAAGTGTTGGAAGAAAGAGTCAGGATCAGGAGAAAAAAGGGTGCAGAAGCTACAGAAGGAAGTGAAGTGGACATTTTACAGATGGAGATGGTCTAGGAATACCAAGCAATGATCAGACGTGTGAAGAGGGGGTAGAAAACATGTCTGTAACCAGATCCAGGACGTTTGTGTTTGAGGAGACCTGTTAAAGGCCCATGAGATGGTAGAGCTGCGATTAAGTCTACTTCCTTTACAGTAGACTGGCAGTTCCAGAGCCTACCAACAACTGTTTGAGATTAACAGTTGACAAACCATAATGCTGAACTCATTTCAGATTATTCACTGACATTACTCAATAGAGGCAGGAAAACTTTTAAAAACCAGCATCAGTCAGTAAAAACCAAAAGACCTGTAACCGATTCCTGCACCAGAACTCCAGAAACCCATTGATACCCAGGAGATCTTCACTTTAAAGAAATGATGAACATGACCATCCCAACTATTCTGAGCAGGCGTTACATTTAAAATGCCTTTAGTTGATAAAAGCCCTGCACATGCACGGGTTTCCTCCCACAGTCCATAAACATGTACATTAGGTTGATTGGCGATTGGCCAAAGGTGTGTGTATGGTGGTTTGTCTATGTGTGGCCCTGAGATGGACTGTTTGACCTGTCCAGGGTGTACCGCTGTTGCTCACCCTATGTGCACTGGGATAGGCTCCAGCAGACCTCTGTGACTCCAAATTAGGGAATAAGTAGGTTCATTCAAGATGAATGAAATTTAAGTCCAAGTTTTTATTTTATAGTTTTACTTTTTAAAAGGCTCTAATTTGTCTACCTTTACTTCAAAGGGGGAAATTATTTCTAATCATTGTTTGTTCTCTAATAAAACAAATGATTAAAATATTTGTCTTAAATATTAACTGACCGTTTTTGGTTTCCAAACAGGTTCACAGAGAAGCCGTGAATCTGCTGAAGAAGCTAAATGGCTGATTGGAAGATCCACCAACAGCACAATGAGCCTATAGTTTATAAATTTTAATGGCTTTAATAACAACATATTACATTCTGTGTAATTCTAAGTTTTTAATGTTGATCAATTAATAAATGTCTTTGATTTGAATTACGTTTAATAGTTTTAATCCTTCCAGAAATTTGTAAGTAAAAATGTTCCAATGGTCTGTTTGTTTGACTATATATATATAGTTCCCAATGTCTGTGTCCTGCCCCGCTATAAAACAAAGAATTATGGGTTGTTGTTTTTTTACCTTACATTAATGGGAGTAGAGACTATTCTGTTACATTAGACAAAACTTTAGATTTCAAACCGATAACCATAGACGCGTTTTACTTTCTATTCATTCTTCAATACATTTTAATGAACGAAGGAGAAATTATAAATTATACACAGGACACAGAGATGTGGTTTTTCCTGGAGTTGGTGTATTATCTGAAGCAAGAGTCTGGATTACTACATTGATATTTTTAGAACAATTTGGAAACTATTTTTAAAAATGCTTAATAAACAAACATCATAGGGGTATACCAGAAAGCAAGGTTAACCTACCCTGATATTAACCCTAAACTCTCGGTTGATTAACCCCAAACTTGCTGACTTGGTAAGTCGGTTTCAAAACACCGGTTATGAGCTTGGTTAGGCAACCTCCTATCCTATCCTATCGCAGGCGTCGGGAACCTATGGCTCGCGAGCCAGGTGTGGCTCTTTTGATGACTGCATCTTGCTCGCAGATTTCGGCTTTTCTCACAAAATATAAAATATTATCACTTGTTTTAATTCATCCATCGATTTTCCACTGCTCATGTCCTGTTCAGGGTTGCAGTTGGCTGCAGAAACAATTGTCTTGTGAGGAATCAGACATAGCCCCTCCCCCTTGTTTAGCGTCGTCGTCCTGGATTTGATTGCCAGGGCGATGACGCATTATTTAAGGCGACGCGCCGGTGAGCGCGAATCATTAAGGATAATTAACGATCACGAAGTGCTGTTGATAATGTTTGTTCTTGTTTGCTATTTGCCCCTTCGCTCCTAGGTAACCCCGTGTTTTGAGTTTGTTTAAGTTGGGTTTAAGTTTGCTCGTGTTTTGATGTCATTTTGTGTTCAGTCTGAGAGTCAATAAATACGTGTTACCTGCAACATGGATCCGATCTCCGTTAATCCATTTCATGTCCATTATTTTAATTGGATGAGAATAGCCTACGTTGGCCGTTGCTGGGTAAACAGGCCCCTGTTGAAGCAGCCTAAAAATATATTATATAGCTCTCACTGAGATACATTTCCAAATATTTTGCTTTCATGTCTCTCGGAGTCAAAAAGGTTCACGACCCCTGTCCTATCGGTTAGCCATAGTTAATGCGAGTGCACGGCGAGTACTAAAAGGTATTTTCAATGGATTGCCGATTTCCGGAGTCACCATGGAAACACATCGCGGAAAAGAGCTAGCGTCATATTTTAATGAGACTGAAACGTAGATTTTAATGATGGAATATAGATAGAATAATCCATCATAACTAAAAAAAGGTATACAGCTGCATCAACAAAGAGTTACTGCTTGGCAAAAAATAACGGACATAGTAAATATGTGTGTTTAGATCTCTCTCTCTCTCTCTTTGAACTTTGAGCCAGATTAAAATGAAAACTAAATACGTAATCCAACAAGGTAATATTTTATTATCAAGGCCTAACAACTTACTAAACTGTCTTGTAATTCAATATTACATTTAATGACATTTTAGATGTAGCGATTTAACCTATCCTGAAAAATACCTCCGTTTTTGGAACCGAAAGCTGAGGTTATCCGGTTCCTTACCCTCAAACTTACCCAGGTAAATCACATAACTGTCTGGAATTACCACCCTGGATGGATCGGTAGCCGGGAGTTTGGCGCCTCCTGTTGGTGGAACAGAGAGTCGCAGATTTCCTTTAGCTCCCAACAACAGACTTTTTGTTGTCCCCAGAGCGGAATAGTGTTGTTGTATTTCTTTAGCGAAGGTTTGGACACGCACTGTTTCCCTCGCAGGTACTTTTAACGAATAAAACTTTAATCTGTTAATAATCCCGAGCGGCCGGATGTGCAGCGCGCTTGATCGGCTTTTCACGCTCCGTTTGCTTGGTTAGCTTTGCTGGTTTTGTAGGCCGCAATCTGGAGCTCCGGAAGGAGAACGAAATCTATCGGCAGTTTTTCTGTAAATAATCATATTTAATTATTTGTGGATTTATTTGCATGAACTCTAAGATAACACGCGTTTATTTATACTTTATTGCCCGGATAAGAAAATCGCATGGCTTTAATTAAACAGCTCCGATCCTGTTATTGTTCGGTTCTATTATCGTTAGCCTGTGACCTAAAAGCGTTTCCATCCGAAATATTATCCTCATCACCAGTGATAGATTCTACAGTATATCTTTTAGTGGAATTAAAACATTCAACAAATGATTATTTTAGTTTGGAAGATATTCATTCATTCATTCATTCATCCATCCCAGCGCTCATAGGGCAAGAGGCAGGGGTACACCCTGGACAGGTCGCCAGTCCATCGCAGAGCCACACACACATTCACACCTATGGGAAATTTAGAATTGATCAATCGATCTAATGTACATGTTTTTGGATTGTGGGCCCAGAGGAAACTCATGCAAGCGCTGGGAGAACATGCAAACTCCGCACAGAAAGCTCCCTGGCCCAGGAATCGAACCCGGGACCACCTTATTGTGTGCCATCGTGCTGCCCCTTTATTATTGCTATTATTATAATTATTATTATTATTATTATTTAAAGAATATGTTGCTTATCATTCGTTTCTGCTTCTCACAGGGATGTCGAAATTAAAGCTGATCTCTGTAACTGACACTCAGTTTCCCGTGTCGTTGTTGGAGGCCATCAGTGAGCAGCGAATGAACGGCTTATTTTGTGACGTCACCATCATCGTCCAAGACCGCAAGTTCAGGGCACACAAGGCCATGCTGTCGGCATCCAGCACTTACTTTCGCCATCTTTTTTCGGTTGCAGGACAAGTGATCGAGCTCAATTTTGTCAAGGCGGACATATTTGAGGAAGTCCTGAATTACATATACACCGCCAAAATCCACCGCATTCGATCGGACAAGATCGAAGATCTTATCAGTGCAGGACAGGTTTTAGGAGTCAAGTTTATTGCCAATCTTGCGACTCCACTTTTGCAAGTCAAGGGACTCCCCGGTTTGTCAAAAGAAGGAGACCTGAACAGTGTGCAAACTGGTGAAAGAAATGAAATGGGAGAGGAGTACATGCCCATCATAACCGAATCCTTCACTTTATCTGCAGAGGAATTCAAAATGGTGCGGGGCAGTATTGACAGAGAGGAACAGGACGAGGATGTTTTGTTTGTCTCCGAGTTGGAAGCACCAAAAGCTCAGAAAAACGAGAAGTCTGAGGTGATAGACTTGATTGTGGATGAAGAACCAGAACCTAAAAAGATAAAAAGCACAAATGAGGTGGAACTCATAACCCAACACGATAAAGCCAAACATAAAGAAAGCAAACTTCCTTTAGAAGGTGAAGTGCCAAAAAAATTACAAAAAAACCCAGAGACTCCAGCGATCCTTATGTCCCCAAACACCAGTAGGGATGTTATGGTCCATAATGCAAGATCTTCCTCACAGAGTACCCCCTCGACCACAGCTCATGTGATTGGTTTCACTCCTGAATCTGCCGCCTGGCCTCTGGAATGCAGTGATGTTCTTGGAGTTCAGAAGAAGACTGTTGTATTAGAGCAGTCTCCAGATCAGCCGAGCAAAATCAGACTGTCCGATACGAGGTCCACCTTAAGGCCGAACAAAGACGCTGGTCTGGATGCTCTAACCAAGACGGTTACGTTAGACAAAGCCGCAGAAATCGATTCGCTGTCGTCAGGATGTAAGGTGTATGCCAACATAGGGGAGAACACCTATGATATTGTTCCTGTAAAGGAATACTCGGTCGAAGGAGAAGCTCAACCTTCTCCAGGATGCAAATCACAGATCTCGGTACACGGTTCGAGTAATCTGATCAGCACCACACCTCGGAGTAAGAAGAAGGCTAAAACGGAGCAGGATGACCATTATGAACTCATAATGGACGGAAAGACATTTTATGTGTGTGTGGTGTGCAAACGTCCCTACGTGTGCATGACTAGTCTGAGGCGGCACTTTAACACACACTCATGGGAGAGGAAGTACCCTTGCCGTTATTGTGACAAAGTCTTTGCTCTGGCCGAATACAGAACCAAACATGAGATCACACACACAGGTGAGAGACGGTATCAATGTTTACTGTGCAACCAAATGTTCCTCAACTACCAGTTGTTGTCTTCACACTGCAAGCAAATGCATAATCAAGACCCCTCTGGCAGGAAGGAGAAGGATGATGCTGAAAATAACTTGTACCGCCTACTTCCTTGTAAAACATTGCAGTTCAAGCCGTATTCATTCGTCTCTGGTGAGACCGGGGCGATTCCGATCATCAATGAAAACGGCATCGTGCAGCACGTGAATCCAAATACGTCACAGTTCACCAACCAGGAACGTCAGTCATGCCAGAGCAAAATGTTGAACTGGGATGATCTCTTTGTCGAGCCAGATAACTCTCATGCTAGGTCAGGGATTCACAGACGACCACCAACACCATCACCACCTTCAATTGTACACCAAATGAATGTAGCCAATACAACAACAGAGTTTGAATTTGTCATACCAGAAACGTACTGAACCGACTCGCTCATCGTTTTATATACTACGGTGCCTTTTAACCTCACAGGTTTCATTGAATGGAATCTTTTAATTCAGTCAACTGGAAAAGTCCAGATTGTAGACAAAATCATGACCTTTTTACCAGTTTGGGTTTGCGTCAGAAAAATGCTTCTGTAGCTTATTTTAGCTTATATCTTAAACTATCAGTTTGGATTAATAAAATCACAAACCATATTAAAAACAATTTCACAGATTGTAGTAATTTACACTATATTTGGGTCATTTTTAAAATTTTTCTTCAGTGTGCAGTAAAAACTAAATTCCAGCTCCAATTTTAATCCAACACATCTGGACCAACTAATCAAGATTTTCTATCTGTACCTGAAACCTGGACAGAGTTGGGACCCCCTGTTCCAGACCACACAATCAGTGTAGTAGAAATAGTTAGTCGTTCTGGTTATCACTGAAGAACGTTCCAATGAGAAACTGAACGATGAAAACGAGAGCACATTTTATACTACAGCCTTTAGGAACAACAGAAAAGTGTATCAGCATGCAGAGATTAAAGGTGACAGAAAGAGCAACATTCTTTTATTTATTTTTTATTAACAGTTTGCTTGATCGACTTTACAATAACGTCACACTTGTTTCATTCCAGAGACATGACGTTAACTTTATTATTCTTTTTAAGCAGAAATAATTAATTTAGGTTATTTTGTTAGGATCATTTAAGTGCAGTAAAAATCGGCGCTCATTTTGTGTAAAGCTGATTAAAATGTTCATTGTTTAGCAGATTGCACTTATAAAATTGTATATTTTGATCTATATATTTTGCCCATTTTTAAGCTGTGGTCATTCCCATCATGAGTTTTCTTTCCTATGAAGTATTGTGAATTAATGACTGAGGCCGAGTACTTCCTGTCGTTTTCCCCCCATGTGGTTGTTGATGTTTTTACATAAACTTATATGTAATCTATTGTATTCTAGTTATTAGGTAAAGGATGGGAGCCGAAGAATGCTGTAACTCGCGATCAGAAAGCCAGTGATCGCACGTAACATTTTTGTTGATATTTATTAGGTTTTAGTGCTGTACAATGAAAAATAAACTTTTTAGACTACTTCTTTCTCATCGCTGTCAAGTACATCCATTTTTTCCCTCCAGTATTCCTTCATGTCTAGCCGGAATCCTGTCCAATTTGAGCCATGAAATCCACCCCTGCAGTACAAAGGTCATATTTATACACACAAAATATATTTTAAACAGACACAAAACATATTATACCGTGATTCTTGCTCTTTTTTGTCAGCTTGTAGATTTTGGTAAGAGTTTCTAAAATAAATTAAGTCGTTATCACATCTAAAGCTATAGATGCTCTAGTCACAATGCAGAGAACAGCTGCCTTTAACTGGTGATTGAATAACGATACGATAAGAAAAGTCAGTAGAAACTGTTTCTACACTTGAATCAAGAAATACTTAAAAGTCGGGCTGTCACGCTTATCAAATTTAGATGATAATTAATTGTCAATGAAATAATTGTGATTTAACAGATTTCCTGCTCAGTGTTTTATATATCCGCTCTAGAACCCATCCGGATTCTCATATCCCAGCTATTGGTCACTCCACTCTTTCTCCCCACTCCATGTTCACTCCACAGAACATTTACTGCCTAATTAACGGGTCAATATAAATATTTGATTATAGATAGATATTCAATTATTAATTAAGGAAATCCATATCCTTATTCTGTCAGTGGTGTTTAACTGTTAAGCAGCATATGAATTTGTTCATGGTCTAGAGGGATGGGCAATGGCGGAAGGCTGGCGGACTGGTTTCCTGTACAGTGTCGCTCAAACTTTTACCTCTCGCTCTGTAAACCAAGCAAGATCTCGATTGTTGGTTCGGGTGTGTTTGATTGAGGTTGGAACAGCACTGTGCAGGAACCGGCCCTCCAGGACAGAGTTTAGACACGCCTGATTCTATACAGTTATATTATGTGACTTTCACATGAGCTGAATTTATGATGGATGGTTAGTAAAGCGTGCATCGAGCATCAGAAAACCACACACTTTCAAAAAAAATCTTATCCAAACTGATCAAATACTTTGGTTAGTGCAATAATTAGGATTGAATATAACCACCATGGTTATGGCAAATAATTGCGATCCTACAGATATTCAATAATTGTGACAGCCTTAATATTAAGTTATACATCAACCGATAATGTCTTGAGTGTTAATAATTCCTAAGAGTGTTATGAAATCTGCGTCTGGTGCTTTAATCATCTGAATGATTTTCTCTGCCTTTTATTAACTGATTCCAATCTATTTTCAACCCAGAGAATTGATCTGCGTTCTCCGGTTAAGCAACTTTGAAATACGTCTTTGCTTTGATTAATTACATATCAAGAAACCGGATTGTTTACATAAGTCGCATTTCCACTATTCCATCATGTTGCATATTTACTTTAGGATAATCTTAAGCTACTACTAGCTGCCCAAATTGACTGGAGGAATGATGGAGTTGGATGTTTTGCAGGTATATTCAGGTACAACAAAGTGCAAATGAACGAGACAATATATAAAGACAAGAACTATCATCCCCACTTTTCATTTTTTCTCGCTGAGATGATCCAAAAATCCAACAACGTCCCCTGTGCCACTTCACTAAATACTGCATGTTGACAGTTACTGTGTCCCAACCGCTCACAGACCAGACTTATGACAGGAGCATGATGACACTTTTGTAAGGCATATTTGTGAACAGTCTGGATGTTGGTTATAGTATGGAGTCATGAGGCTGCCTAGTGTATCTAATCAGGAGTGCAAATCTCACTGTTCTGTAGACAGGAACCTCCGGGTTCTGTACTGCAACTATAGTTTGCTTCTGTTCAACAGACCTCACGTCATAGCAGGGTTGCCAGTACAATGAAATCTCCTCTGACACGTGAAGGATTAATAAAAAATAAAAAATAAAAAAAAAGACCTACTCATGTATCAATCCTTACAGGATACAGTCAGTGAGTCTTTTTGGTGTCCTTTAAGGACTGTATGGTGGGGGTTTATCGTCGGGAGGATAATAAGGAGGTGAATAACGTGGAGGAATCATAGTGGGCCACATGTGACTGGCTCCAGACTGGGAGTCATCAGATAAACCAGAAGAGTCGGGAAACATGTTGGAAACCTGGAAGGGGAGAGATTATTAGCATGGAAGCGAGAGAACAGTGAAGATTAAATGCTGGGGTAAAAAAAAGCTTTGACTGGTGTACATCAGTGTTTGGTAGCTGCATGGATACCTGAACCAAAGTCTTTACAATAGTACGTATGTATGTATGTATGTATGAATGTATGTAGCAGCTGCATGAAAGGGCAGTTAAACTCATGTGGCAAGTGGTAGCACAACAGTTAGTGTTGGACTGCTCATTGGATGTATAAGGTTTCAATTCCCAGAACCACCAATTAACCACTGCTGGGCCCTTAAGTAAGAGCTTTAACCCTTAATTGATCAGTGGTATTAAAGAGATATATGCAAGTGTCTCTGGATCAACACGTCTGCTAAATACTGTAAATGAACAGATGAGTTTGATGGTTCTGATATCACCACTAGTGCATTAGTAACTTAGAAATGTAGAATGTCATTCATTCATTCATTCAAGCATTAATTTTCTAACCTGCTTATTCTCTTATTCACGGTCACGGGGTTCTGCTGAAGCCAATCCCAGCAAGTCAGTAATCAATAATCAGTGGAGCAGCGGTGGCTCAAAACCTGGGTTCAAGTCCCATCCCTACCAGCCTGCATTACCTCCCTAAGCAGGACCCTGAGCCCCTCCTGCCCAAGGTGTATTACTCTGACCACAACCTTCTAAGATGGTATATGCAAAGATGCTGTAAAAATTTGTGACATAGACATTTATTCATACATTTCCTAACCTACTTTTTCCCTAATTTGAGGTCACAGAAGTCTGCTGGAGCCAATTCCAGTGCACATAAGGCAAGAAGCAGGGATACACGAACCAGCTGTACAGCTTGGTTGTCTTTCTGTCTTTGTTCCACATGAGAATCCACACATACACTCAGATCAGTGTTATAAGATACATATTAAATGGATATGGTGGTGCGGTGCCGTAGTGATGAATGAATGAATGAAATAGATATGCCTGGATAAAAGACAGAATAAAGATTTGTAGAGCAAAAAGGTTTTAGTCTGCTCCCAGCAGTGTGTGTGCTTCAGGTACCACTCGAACTATTTCCTAGCTTATAAGTAAAATCAAAGCTGAACTGATGATGAGCTGGTAGTAGTGAAAATGAGGACCTGAAGGTCATAGGTGGTATATGGTGGCAGACAGGGGGCAGTGTTGTAGAAGGAGTTGGAGGTGGTTGTGGCATGGGTCTCGGGAGCTGCTGGGGTGGTCAGAGAATCTGGTTCACATGTATCAGGAACAGCAACAGGAACCTGAAAATAAATAAGATTAGAGATCAATTTTCCAAGAGAACACAATTAATCCCAAATAACATGAATTATGGATTTAGTGTTTAGCACTGTCCCGGGTTTGATTCCCTAACAGGAATCTTTCTGTGTGGAGTTTACATGTTTATCTCATGCTTCCGTGGGTTTACTAATGTTTAAACATTAAACATTGTAAGTTAGGTTGATTGGTGATTCCAAGTTGCCCGTAGGAGTGTGTGTGTGTGTGTGTGTGTGTGTGTATCCCTGTGAAAGACTGGCGAAAGGAGGGTGTACACCTCCTGCCTTTTGCCCTTCCAACCCTGTGACCCCGGATTAGTGCATAAGCAAGTATAGATGAATAAGTATTAGCTGTTTTCACGCGAAGAGTTCTAGCTAAATAAAATGATTGATAAATAAGATAATTGATAAAAAGCATGGATTTCATGTCGAATTGTATCAACGTAAATTTATGTATGTAAAAATAAATCAAATAATAAAAGTTTAACGTATGGAAAGCTATCAATATCATTAGTGGTTTATTGTCACTATGCTGGTATCGGAAAAAAAAGCACCTTAATAAGCTAATTTGTTTTTCATCAAATCAACTTAACTGACTTTTGCATGGGTTTCCTTACACCGGTTTACTCCAACAGTCCAAAAACATGTACATTAGGTTAACTTGTGATTCTGAATTGCCCATAGGAGTGAATGTGTGTGTGAGTGGTTGTTTGTCTATGTGTAGCCCTGCGATTGGCTGGGTGTAGCCCTGACTCTTGCTTTTTGTGCGCTGGAATAGGCTCCAGTGGACCACCGTGACCCAGAATTAGGAAATAAGAGGGTAAGAAGATGCTTTACCTAAAGTTCGGCTTGATTCATTAACATTACTGCTCTTCTATTCAGTTCTCACAACAACACACTCACATTCACTCCTATGGGCAATTTAGAATCACCAATCAACCTAATACATGTACAATACATGTTTTTGAACTGTGGGAGAAAACTGGAATACCCATGCAAGCATGCACAAAGATTCCCGGCCTGGGGATCAAACACAGGACCTTCTTAATATAAAGCAACCGTGCTAACCACTTCGCTATCACGTCACCAAAACTTGCTCTTATTAAGTCACTATTAATTTTTGGATTCAAATTATAGAACAAACTGTACAAATAATTGTGTATAAAGCAAACTGTATAAATTAATTAGTTAGGGTGGGGCAGTAATGTAAAGGCTACCACAGTCGTCTCACATCGAAAATGTCCTGGGTTTGATTGTAATGTGGTATAAACGACCGGATCCATGTGTGCAGAAACACACTTTATTACACATAGCATGACAGAACAAAACTACAACAGGATCGCGATACTCACATGGAATAACGAAACTAAAATAGAATCGCAATACTCACAAACCAGACGCGAACATGGAAACAGATAAACAGGATCACCAACTTGGATAAACAGACTTATCGACTTTGTATACTTGTGTAGACATATCAACAAACAAACAATAACAAACAACAATGATCCATAAATAATGTGTCATTGCCTCCATTGATCAATCCGGTGCAAAGATGCTAACAATGTGGGAGGGGCTCATTACATCCCCCAGGGTAATGCCATAGAAAATGAAGCCGGCAGGCAGAATCAAAACATACAAAACTGGAAAATCTAAACATAGCAGAACGAGGCCAGAGAACGACACAACAGACAGGAACCGTGGAAAAAACATTAACTTACTGGATCCCAGCAGAAAGACCAAACCAGAGACAAAAGAAGCAGCATAAGTAGTAGGAACAAACTGGAGTTGAAAGGTGCAAAACAGAAAAGGAAACGATATCAAGCAGGAGCGAAAACAGGAGTTGAGGTGGGGACGGAGTAGGGAACAGCAGAGAAGACATAATCCGAGAATGGGACAGGGACAGGCAGATGCAAGGAATGGAACAAAGGTAAGAAAAGGGAAGAGAATCGCGTCCGTTTGAAACAAATAGAAAAACAAGAACCGAGGCTGAACCTGAAATGGGGAAAGGAAGATGGGCTGACAGGTACAAGGACACACAGGAAGAGAGGAAAGAACAAACATTGAGCAGAGAAGAGAGCATAAGCCAACAGCAACAGTGACAGGAATGAGGATAGAGTCTGGAAATGATACAGACAGAAACTTTGACAGAAAGATAGACAGATTGCAACAGAAACAGGTAGGAACAGACCAGAGCGGAGACAGACACGGGAACAGAGAAAAGAAACTGAGACAGACCGGAACAGAGATCATGTAGGGGACAAAGACTGACCAAAACAGATGCAAAGATGGGAGGTCCAGGTCCATGTACATTCCACCGTAGAGTCCTGAGACTCTACACACGACAGAATAGGGCAGTTCAGCGTCCTCCCAGATGTGGTGAGGCTGTCAGCAGCCTTCAGTAACCAGAGGAAGAACCGAAGAAACAGTAGCGGGTTTACCCTCCATGATGAGTCAGTTCATCATTTTCTGGTAGTATTCACCTACATTCAAGATTTTTAACAAAATAACACATTTACTGCAACCCTGCTGTATATAATTTAAGCAAACTTAAATTACACTAGTGAACCAGGAAAAGAAGATGCCTTCTCAGACGAGGCACAGTCCATCGGAAACTCCATAAACAAAACAGGAACAGGAAAAGCCTCATCTGGCAAGACATGGCAATCCAGAGGCACCGCTGACAAGATGTGGAAGTATAAAGCTTCGCTTTAGGTTTCCGTCTGCAGGCAGCCCGGTCTGCCTCCTGCAAACACCCACAAAATCCTTCACCAGGTAATCCTCTGGGGACCAGAAACCACACATCCTGGCAGCCTTGACCCACGAAATCTTGTTCACAGCATTAAGCGGAAAGATAATGCCTTTTTACTCAATAACAATAACACAAACAAACACTTTTTATGTGCCATAGGGAAGGCATAAAGATGGGCTTCAAAATATACCTAACATTTCCCAACAAACTTCACGCACAGTACAGGGTTGTCATCAAACCTATCTGGGCGAACGTGACGCACCTCCGATGATGGCAGGCTAACGCAGACGTTGGCGGCATGGGCGACACATGCGCTAAAGTCCATCCACGCATGACCCACTGGATGCGACCTGATCCATGTGTGTAGTAACACACTTTATTGTAATAAAGTGTTTCTGCACACATGGATCCAGTTGAAGTAGAACGATCGAAGTAGAACGAAATTAAAATAGAATCAAGACACTCACATGGAATAACGATAATTAAAATAGAATTGCAATATTTACATGGAATAGCAAAAAAGAAAACTAAAATAAAAACAAAACTAAAATAGAATTGCGATAATCACAAGCCAGATGCGAACGTGGAAACAGATAAACAGGTTCTCCAACTTGGATAAACAGACTTATCAACTTTGTATACTTGCATAGATATAATAACAAACAACAATGATCCACTATAAACAATGCATCATCGCCCCCGACGATCCATCCGGGATGAAGACGCATACAATGTGGGAGGGGCGAATCTGGCTCAATAAATCGATTCATGGACGAGGGCACAGTTTGCATACTCTCTCCAAGGTACTTCGTTTCCTTCCATAGTCCAAAAACATTAAGATGATATAATTAATAGGAATGTTGGGGGTCTTTTGCTTTCTCATAATTTGGTTATTTTACCCGTTAAAATGCATGTATTAAAAACGTGTGACTTAAACAAGTGCAGGAAATCCATGGTATTGTCTTTCTCTAAAATAAAACATAATGCAGATTGCAAAAAATCTGCAAAAGTCAATCAAATGAGAGAAACTATTTTCTTTCTATGTGTCCCAGGACTAAATGATCTAAAACCTGGTACCGGTCTACTACTGACCATAACACCGCTTTATAAATTTTCACCTATGTTCAGGATTTTTTAAACAAAATAACACAACAAGCAACCCCACTGTATTTTAATTAGTTAAATGAAGCTCTATTATATCATTCATTAATTCAATCATTCCTTCATCTTCTCACCCGCTTATTATATCTTAATATCATTATTACAGTGCTGGTATATATTATTATTATTACTCTTACCATGTCCTTGAAGGTGCCAAGCACTGCTGCTGTGATGATTCCCAGAAAGAAAGCAATGATATTGAGAATGGTGGCAGACCACAACAGATGATAAAGATACACAACATCCTGGCAACTCTGCACGTCTGTGTATTCATGGTAGCCTCCTCTGGGGTCCACATGGCTAGCAGACGGTGAACAGAGAAGCATTTTTAGAAAACAAAATTGTGTATTATGAGTAACAAAACATAATAAAAGATAGCAACCAAAACCAATCATGCTAGAACAATGACAGACCCCGTGTGTAAGTGCACGTCAGTTTAATAAGGTTTAAATACATGATACACTAAATGCAATCTCAATATTTACAGTTAGTCACACTGTCAATATACAGTGATACCTCAAACATTCGTCAGGTTAGCTTACTGAATTCATCGCCCATCAGGAGGAATCGCAAATGTTTGGTACAAATCACTAAAAATGCTAAAAAAAAAAAAAAAAAATAATCACTTAATTTATGTTTAAAGTTTCCAGACTTTACTGTACATCACTGTAATCTCTGTACATTACTATAATCTCTGTACATTACAATAATCTCTGTATATTACTGTAATCTCTGTATATTACTGTAATCTTTGTACATGACTATAATCTCTGTATATTACTGTAATCTCTCTACATTACTGTAATCTTTGTATATTACTCTATTCTCTGCAGAGATTCTGTCACCAAAACTAATTCCTAGTCTGTGCAAACCCACCTGGCAATAAATCAGATTCTGATTCTAAATATTTATTTCTAGACTTTCAACTCTAATTAAGACGCAACTTCTGCTTCCAAAGCAGTTTAATATAATTTAAAAGTTAAAAGTACAATATTTACCACACAACAGTATTTACAGTATAATAATGTTGCCCCTATACTAATTCAGGGCAGGTATGTGCAAAAAATCGCAAAGAAACACGAATGCACCAGGTATCACTGTACTGTGTATTATCACTGCTGGTAGGGATGGCGGGAGGAATAAAGGGAGGGATGGGGGACGTAGCAGTGCTGGGATTGAAATGCGGAACTGCTAACCAGTTGACGGTAGATTTGATTTCCAGCACCACCACGTTACCACTGCTGGCCCCTCAGCAAGGTCATTAACCCCCAAGTTAATGACCTTGCTGATTCATTGTATGAATGAAAACAATGCATGTGGTTGATGATAAGATTTAAATTAAATATCAGAAATGAGGTTGAGAAATTATTTAATTTAGGATGAAGCACCAGAGGAGAAAATTCTTTCTCGTCTTAAAAACCTCATGTTTCCTAAAGTGCAACCTGCTAAAAATAAAAGCAACCTACTTCCAAACCATAGACGATTTCCTAAATTTTTTCAACACATCTTTACTCTGAAGTCCCAAAAGTGGATGTTCTCTGAAACATAAGTAAACACAAGTGGTGTGTTCCAACAGAGATCCAGGCCAAATGAAGCAGGCTTAGTAAAAGAAAAAAGAACTGTAGTATAAGAAAAGCCAAGCAAAGACAGCTAAGGTTCACAAGTCTCGTACTTTCCACAGTTGTAGAGGTCACAGCAGTAGCAGGTCTTACTCTTCACACGCAGGTTACATGATACGCGTGACGCCGTGTGGCAGTGAACCTAACAACAAATCATGAGAAAAACACTATTTTAACACTGCATATACATTCAACCCGCTTATTCCCTAATTCTGGGTCACGGGGGTCTACTGGAGACTATCCCAGTGCACATTGGGCGAGAGGCAGGGGTACGGCCTGGACAGGTCACCAAACCATCACAGGGCCACACATAGGCAAATAATCACACATACATTCACTCCTACGGGCAACTCAAAATCACCACTCAAGCTAATGTACATGTTTTAGAGCTGTGGGAGGAAACGCAGAGTGCTCAGAGAAAAGCCACACAAACACCAGGATAACATGCAAACTGGGAATTGAACCCGGGACCTTCTTGCTGTGAGACAACCGTGCTACACCACTACACCACCGCGCCACCCCATATATGCAATTATTCACACTTATTTACAATATCAGTGAAAAATGAACTTACATCCAAATCAAAGGCTGTTACACTGGAGTAGTATTCACATCTGCCAGCATAAACTGGTCGAAGGTCCTATGGAATGACAAAACAAGCAAAATCAGTGTACAGTAATATAAAAACTGTTTATTAAAAAAAGGTTCATTGAGAGAAGAACTCACTATGTGTCTTGCAGCAAATACGCCATCCACAATAGCGCAACATAAGGAAGCTACCACGCCAAAGCTGATGAAGACGATGGAAGCTACTAGCTGCAAACACACAAGGGGATTTACTGTACTATTAAAGGCAGGATATTCTTACAAATCCATTATTTTCATAGTCACCCTCCCCAGTGGCGTAGGGGAGGAGGGAGGAGGCTGTAACGAGACAAATTGATGTTGCATATTTACAAATGAATTTATCTTATAAGTACAAATCCAATGTTGCCTTAATTATTTTATTTACCAGGAATTGAACCAGGGACTTATCTTTAGGTGAGGCCACTGTCCATTAAGCCAGCGGGATAGAATAAATTTGTTCCTTCCCTGCTGTTCTGTTGTGGTCTCCATTCCCCGTTCCCTTTGAATGAACTCCCCTCTCCTTGCTCAAACTCATAAGCAAAGAAGATTTCATTTCACTTCATTTGGTTTATCTCTGTTATTCTCTGATTTGAATACACTCGATGACATACCGCGTTCTACACCTAACGTCATGGATTGAAAAATTAAAAAATAAATGCAGGACAGATGTACAGACTAACCTTTCAAACATTCAGGAGGATCCAGTGTCTCCTACAGACTCTCTTTCTCTCTCTCACGCACACACGTTTTCTTTCTCAGAGGTAGTTGAATCCCCCAAGGTACCAGTGAGCAGTTTTCTTGCTGCTTTCCTTAAATTTGCACAATAATGCTTATAGAACCCCACAGAAGAAACTGGGACTCATTCTGCTCTACTCATCGATAGCATCGATAACATCTGATCAACATCACTTCACCTCAAGATCATTTCGCTGGAATTAACCCACTTTCTTTGTCCCCACTGGCGTCTGGTTCCTCGTAAGATTTCATTTCAGTCCGTTTTTATTTGCTGAAGTCTCCACCGACTTGTTTATTAGGGACAAACTTACCCTTCTGTGTAAAGCTGCTGTAAGTCAATGTCCATTGTTAAAAACAACAAACAAATAAAAATTAGACTGAATGAATGTCTGAGTATCAAAATATTCAAGTGCCAGAAATTCCCTAGTTTTAGATACATTCCTGTCAGGACTGCTCTCCGACTCTCTTGCTATTTGGCTCTCCTGCTCTCTGGCTCACCTGCTCTCTGGCTCTTCTGCTCTCCGGTTCTCATGATCTCTGATTCTCCTGATCTCCGATTCTCCTGATACCCTCTATATCATAGCTCTATATCAGGGAACATCTCACTAAGGTGTCTGGAACATATTCTACTGCTCAGACTGTTGAATTGAACTAGAGAAGCCCAATAATAACAACGTAAATACATTGTTTAAATATCATAAATAAAATTGTTTCTCTGCCCTGAAATGGAAGAACTGCGGGACAATGCTTCATCAATATAATGGCGCAATATTTATTACTAATTTGTATTTTGCAGAACAAAAAAAAGAAGAAGAAATTGATGAAGAAAAGAGAATGTAACCTCTTACCATCTGCCTCTTATTCTCTATCAAGTGAGCCCCGATGATTCCGAGAAAGGAGCCGAAACCAAGCTAAAAACAAAAGGATAGACATGGTTTCTCACCTGACAGAGAAGTGTATCAACTTTATATTATTCACATTTCACAAATCGACTAATAGACTTTTACAAACTTTGGTCATTTGGTGGTTTTGTAATGGTAAAGTAACATTCCATTCTAGACAAGAATAAATCACTTGTTAAACAAAAGCTCTGTATCTACATTTACACTAAATATCAATCCTCTTTCTGTGACCGTCTGTAATCGCACACTGTTGTCAGTTATAACAGATAATAAGACCTTTTGGATCATATAAATTTATAACATACATATAAGTGTGATTACATACAATAACTCCAGGATAGTAGCCTCCAACGGTGATGTTCTGTGTCCTTGTGGTGGCAGTCAGGCCAAAGATTAATATAAGTATAGACACTATAAACAACAATGCAGTCACAGTAATGGACTTTCTCTTCCTCCTCTTGAATAAACCTATATAAAGGTAATAAATAGGTCAATGCTATACACATAAATACACCACCATCTCTAATGGTAGCGGATGTTTTGATTTCCCAAGAAACTACCATCAAACTTCTCCGAATGCTGGAGTACCACCACTGCCATCATCCATGCTGATAACTAAAAGCCATATCGATCCTGGAAGCCATTTTGTTTGCATGCTTATCAATTATACATGACATAATGAATGAATGACTTTTTACTTCTCTGTTTACATGATTAACAATGTAAACAAACATCCAGCTCTGTAATGATGCGCTTTAAGTCTCTGACGTCAGATTGAAGGTCTGGATTTTTATTTTTACTTTGATATGCAGATCAGTTTGCATTACATGCATTAAAAAATCCAAAGTGCAAAAAGGAAGATTTCATTCGTCCGCAATTTGCACCTACACGGTGAAAATCTTCACAGGATCACATGAACTAAGAAGAGAAATAAAAGCAACACCATCACTGATTATCTCCCATAAATAATCCCACGCGGGAAGGTTTAATTTCTGCCGCAAATCAAATGATGCGCAATGAATAATCCGGATCATCGGCGGCCTTCAAATTAATCAATACACGCAATTGGAGTAAAGTAAATTACGTCATCGCTGCTAAAATCGGCTTCTATGCGCACAAAAGCCAAGCCGTGATGCTGGACGGCATTGACCTTGCACGTACCCAGAGCATCGGACATGGGGATCCCGGCAGATTGCGCATTTACTCCCGCTGGCATTTCGGAAAGACTCTACCCTATAATACAATGATCATTTCAGAATAAAACCAAAATCCATCATTCTTTCGATCCAAATAAATAAGAGATGGATTTGTCTGCCTCGGCATTCTCTCTCTCTCTCTCTCTCTCTCTCTCTCTCTCTCTCTCTCTCTCTCTCTCTCTCTCCCCCCCCCCACCCCCCCCCACACACCCACCCCCC
>JAOTRA010062216.1:0-15800 GCA_026260255.1 Pseudolaguvia tuberculata | reverse complement strand
CACACACACACACACACACACACACACACACACACACACACACACACACACACAAACACACACACACACACACAAACACACACATACATTCACTCCTAAGGACAATTTAGAATCACCAATCACCAATCGAGAACCCAAAGCAAATTCACGCATGGGGAGAACATGCAAACTCAGCACAGAAAGATCCCAGACCCGAGAATTGAACTCTGGACCTTCTTGTTGTAAGGCGACCGTGCTATTCACTACGCCACCACGCAGCTTATATATTTACTAATTTACAGTAATCGCTTCATCTTACTGCAGTATACTATTTTATTAGCTTTTGTTATTTGATAAACTGTTGTAAACCTTACAAGTTATTAGAGTAAATTAGAAGACTCTAATAAATTGTATCATATTATATTCAATTCGGTTGCTCAACAGACCGGAAAAGACCGGAAAACAGTTTCACTTCTTCCAACATTCTTGCTTAAAATGGTTTAATTATAATTGTGTCTTATTTTAAAATGTATTCCCAATACACTAAACTAAACTAAACTAAAATTTGACATATTATATAAATAAATAAACAAATAAATAACTGAAATTCTCAGAAATGTACTACAATAGTGTGAAAAGAACCAAAACTTTTTTTTTCATTTACAAACTTTGTTATATTATACCTAAAATAAAAATACCCTGTAAATTAATGATATTCTTTGTATTTAAAGTGCACTTTTTAAAATAAAGAAAGGGAAAAAAATGTTATCTATATACTGTCAGTCTGTCCTGTAGTTTTCAGCCCAATAAACACAAACACAGACTATAGGAAGTTGATTTTCTTTAAACGGTTGTGTTAGCTCGAATGCACACGCTTTACAGTGAGTCTTGGGAATGTCTCTTTGTTAAACTCATTCGATGCTTGAGTGCTTCGTCAAATTGAGGCCGCGACTCAATATTACAGCCGTCGTTTTTTTGGTTTTTGAAACATGACACTTCCTTTACTAGCTAAGCTGAAGCAATTTTCATTCATTCATTCATCTTCTTACCCGCTTATTCCCGAATTCGGAGTCATGGGGGTCTGCTGCGCCTATCCTAGCACACCTAGGACCTAATCTGCTTGTTTTTGGACTGTGGGAGGTAACTGGAGTACCCAGAGGAATCCCATGCAAGCACTGGGAGAACATGCAAACTCCGCACAGAAATATCCCTGGTCCGGGATTCAAACCTGGGACCTTCTTGTTGTGAGGTGACTGTGCTATCCACTACGCCACCGCGCCGCCCTTGAAGCAATTTTGTTGGTTTTAATACATTCATAGATCTCTGATTCTCTAGTGCCTTGTGTTGAGATTTAGTTTAGTCTGCTGTTCATCTTGGCAGATGTGTTCAACATCAGGTTCATGCTTTTAATGCTAATTTGAGATTTATACTTTAGAGATTTATGCTACTGTATCTTGATGAGTCCAAAATATTTCTTTGGATTCAGGTCCTGTTTAGACTGATAAAAAGTAATTTTGCAGTAATTTTTTACACGGTTTTCTTCACTCCAAACAAGATGCAATTCACCATTAAGAAAGTGGGAAGTAATTCGATTCTCAGCACCACTAAGTTCCCACTGTTGGGTCCCTGTTCTTTAGTTAACCGCTCAGACTCTGAGACACACTAAGAGTCTATTATTATTATTGCATACCAACTTTTTGAACTGCCCATCATGCTTTTTCCACATGATGGATCCTGTCATGCCCTTGTCATTACAGATTGTTTGTTACAGGGAATTCTTAATCATTTTTTTTTTCAAACTCCCCAATACAGAAATATTTATATTCATCCTCAAATACTAATTAATATTGATTGTTTTGCTTAGACATTAATAGTTTGCAAATTTAAAACCCATCTGATCAATAGCCCAAAACTGGATGCAGGCTGAAAAGTATGACATTTTATGAAAGCATTGATGGAAGAGAAAAACATGAGCTGTCTAGGATTTTTTTTTATAAACTGCTAACTATATATAATGTATGTGCACCTATTAGCCTTGCACTTTGTATCCAAGAAGGCTTCACTGGCTGTCTTCCCAGAGTGCATTATAACATCACTGTCCGGAGGTCAGTTTACATATGGTAATAAGCATGGCACAAATCCAGCAACAGGCTGATGTATTAAAATAGTTTGAGAATGCCATCAACTATACTAACTAACAGGTTTTTTTCCATCTAAACTTGCAGGATTTCAACCAAAATATGCTCCACAAGAGCCTGACAGGTGCCGAAGGGAATCTAATAACAGTGCCGGTTTAGGAAATGGGCATAATGCATTTCTTTACTCAGTCTGCAAAGTAGTGCATGATTAAAGCCTTGTTGAAGCCAGGAAAGATCCTTTATCAAATCTGTAAGCCCTGTGATGTTCAGTGATTCAAATGCAACAACCAAGTAACCAACTTTCGGTGGTTTGATTGCAAAAATTAAATCAAAGCGCTCCATCTTAAAATACTTTTGTTTCTTGTTTTTTTGCTTCCACTTTAAATCCTTAAAACCTCTACATTTTTATTTTTATTCCAACAATATTTACGTTATTGACTTTGACTGAATCAGAGTTCCCTGAGTCATTTGAGTACTTGAGTTAGAGATTTTGAATGCTTTTTACAATAATCCTTCAACTATCCTTGGACTCATGAATCCCGCACATACATTGACTTCTTCAAATCCAGCTGTTTTGCTACCAGAGTTCTGAGATGAGTTACTTTTCAGGATGTTTACTACACAAAACAACTAAATGGTGTGCATTTCTGATTTATTTTTTTACCTTTATTCCATCAACACTCTATCAACAATTCTCATGAATGACTCATTGAACCACTTTAAGATTCCAGAGTCTTTTGGGTCACTTTTTAAATATGCATGATCTTTCCTGCAAAGTCATCAGTGACTTATTCCTACAATTACTAGCTAACAACTACTTAAAACAACAATTGAGATATATAGTTATCAATAAGACAAAAATTTCCAGGTTAGTTTTACTGAAACACATAATAGCACAGCAGTTTAACTGTACTCTAATCTCCTAATCACAGCATGCTTCAGAAAACTGTAAATCACATAACAAAAAAAGGGGGTTTATTACTCCACATTGGGTACTTAGCTACAACGGTCTGCTTCATCACTATAAACTAGAAAGTCTCTCTACTCTAACTTCGTTTTCCATTAGTCTTTGGACTACAGAGCTACATGTCCTAAAGGGTAAGCAAAGGCTAAAGTTATTATCTAAAGTAAGTGCTATAGCTAAATGACAGGAAGTGAGAAAACACATAAATGCAGTAAAGTATATAGCTCAACTTCCTATAGGTTTTCTCTATATCATATCTACCTGCATTAAAAACATTTATTTGTATTTTTAGTGAGTATGTTAGAGTATAAACATCTTACTGCAGTATACTATCCCTGGACAGGTTCCTGGAAGTCCTGGAACTCTCCACTGCCAAGTCTGCCACAGTTGGGTTCTTGAGCATGACACTTACCCTTTCCTGCTTCAGGGGTGCAGCATCATAACTGAGCTCTGACCCTGCACTCTGACCCACACCTTCTGTGGTGGAATATGTAAAAAAACAACAACATTTCACTATGTGTTGTATCGTGTATAATCATGTACGTGGCAAATAATTTTTTTTACATAGGTATATGTCCTTATCTCCAGTGAAGCTTATTTATCTTTTCTGGATAAGGTCTTCTGTGTCCTTACTTTTTCACAAAGTTAAAATAGTTTTTTTAACACCTCAGAAAACTTTTGTGTATGGGGAATTCAGAATGTTCTGGTTTTGTTGTTTTTCAAAACAATAGCAATCTGTACTTTTTGTCCGGAAAATAACTACAGCTGTTATAATATTATATATGTTATATATGGGCGGCGCAGTGGCGTAGTGATTAGCACGGTTGACTCACAACAAGAAGGTCCCTGGTTCGAATCCCGGGTCAGGGAGCTTACTGTGCGGAGAAAGGGGGCATGTTCAGTGTGTACCCCTGCCTCTCGCCCTATGTGCGATGGAACAGGCAACAGCAGACCTCTGTGACCCCGAATTAAGGAATAAGCGGTTAAGAAGATAAATGAATGAATCTTATATATGCAGGGTGCGATTTGTGGGAAAACCTGTAACGCTGAGGTGATAGCACTGAAGAGAGCCGGATCCATTATGCAGTGAAGATGAGGGCTTTATTTATACATTCGTGGTACAACGAAAACAAAACACGCAGATACACAGACGAATACTATATACATGAGATTATACGCGCAAGGGACTATATACAAAACAAGAGTAATTACAAAGCTATATATATAAACTAAACAGAACACGACCATACCAAACTTTACCAAGATATCTAGAACTTCTACCAAACTACTATCCACTCCGTACATTCAACAACCCACGATGCGCATACCGGCGCTTAGTTGCCAGGACGACAACGCTAGGTAGGTGGTAGAGACAGGAACAGCCAGGCAGAACAGGTCGGGGCACCATGGAGCAACCAAGGTACGGGGGAAGTCTAGGGACACGCAAGGGACTATATACAAAACAAGAGTAATTACAAAGCTATATACAAAATCTACCATTTACAGAACGCGACCATACCAAACTATCCACTTCGTACATTCAACAACCCACAACGCGCATACCAGCCTTAAAAAATACGATGACGCTAAACATGGGGGCAGCGCGGTGTCTGCTGACGCTGAGCGAGGGCCGGAGCTCGGTCCACCACCTAACAAAGCCAGAGGGATGTTTGGAAAACATTTTTTTATTCATGAACAGATAACAAAGCACAGCGGACCTTTATATTTTTAGATATATAAAACTAAATTTGCAGCTATTTTGCAGTAATTTTTAATTTGTAGAAAATGAAAGTCTGTTTCTGGTTTTATTATTGTTTTGCACTAACAGCATTTCACTTTAGAAATATATTTTTACAATATATGAATATTTGATTGTTATGCTTTTTATACCATCTATTTTTGAAAGAGCATTATGATGGCAGGAGGATCAGTTATGGACATTTAAACCAGAGAATGGGAAAACCCCCCTTTCCCCTGGCAAATTCGCACCTTGTATATATATATAAATAACAAGGTAGCTCAAGATTATAGAATAGGAAGTGGGGTGGTGCACCAGGAATACATTAATACATTATTATATTTATTAACAGTTACAGTAGGCAATACTGGGTTGCCTCATATTAGGAAAAATTCCAAAAAGTCATTTTGGAAAGGCGGTATATGATAAAATGCTGTGTTAAATTGTGTATGCGTCCTGATAGCGGCTCATATTTTATCCTGACAGCTTACTACGCTTTTTGGCTGAAAAACACATTACTTCCCTATCCACCATACAGCCCTGTCATTTTTTAATATTTCCAAAGGGCACGATTTTGATAGTATGGATAACATGAGTTTAAGCTCTACCACCATAAAAGAAAGACCAGGAAGATCTGGGTTCAAGCTCCACCACTGCCAAGTTCACACTTAACCCTTTCTGTTACACGGGCGTTGTACCATAGCTGACCATATCATACAGACTACTAGGGATGCTATTAAGAATAGGAAAATCACTAGTAGTATCATGTCAATTTCAAATGTAAACGTAACAATTTGTAAATGTAAAAATTGTGCAATTTGCTGTTGATGAAAACTTGAACTTTGTATACAGTCACATCATTTTAACCTTTTTCTTTATTCATTCATCTTCTTATTCCTTAATTCTGGGATTCGCAATAGCCCCGAATTAGGGTGATACAACCTGCACAGTATGCCAGTCCATCACAGCACACACAACCACTCACACACATATTGACTCCTATGGGCAATTTACAGTTTAGTTTTTTAGTTTTTGGACTGTGGAAAGAAACCGGAGCACCCGGAGGAAACCCACACAAGCGCAGTGGGAACACCCTTTTCTTCCTTTTTTTAAATAAATGCAAAGCTGTAGTGTTTTATTGCTTATTTAGATGCTGGGGTAGTTTAGTATTGACTGAAACAGGTTGGAAGGATAACAATAACAGTGAGAGGACAGGGTAATGTAGAGTTCAGATTAGATAAATGAGGAGAAATAATGCAGACGGATCAAAGGTTTTAAAGATTTTACAGTTTGAGTTGAGTTTGAGTTGAAGGTGGAGGTGCTGAAGAAACTGATCAAGAGAGAGTAGAATTTATTAAAGTTAACTAGAAACATGGCAAAGCCTCAAGCATGCTACGTCTGCCAAATTAGCTTTATTCATAACTTATATTGCAGGCTGTCCTTGGGCTGTCATTGATTATGTGGCTTGCTTGTTTTTCACCAAGTCTAATCCTGTTTTACTCTGATTAATGGTGTTACTTAGTGTTCAAATTACTTGAGCAATTCTCATGAGTAACCCCTGTAGCAGCTACTTAATACATTATTTTTAACATAAATATGTCCTTTTGAATCATCATCAACATATCATCTATAATGTTTATCACTTGTCCATGATGTCATGAAATCTAAATAAACCACAACTTAAGAATTGTTTGAAATTGTGTATTGGACAAGGCCGCACATAACGATACAATTTAGGATACATAGGTCACAATACAAAACACTACTGCAAAAAATGTTTAAATATAAAAGAAAGAGCTATTAAACTATACCAAATAGAAAGCCAAAGGTGCCATCCTTGTTTTCCATTAGGGTTGCTTCTGAGACAATAGCGGTATGTTTCAGTCGATTGACACACACTAAGGAATTTAATTATATATTAAAGTAAATATACATCAACAACTTAATGTAAGTATGTATCGATACTAGTGGTTAGAATATAGATTTTTTTTACACAGTCATTGAAAGTAAACCTAGTAGTCCAGGGGCTAGTAGTCGCTCAAATGGTTGTGGCTTAAATGGCACTCCAAAAAGGTGCTAAGTACTTAATTGGGAGGCTATGAAGACCTAGGTTTAAGTACACTACCGCCAAGGAAGTTCAAGCCTCAATGCCAAGTTGAGCACTGTTGGGTCCTCAACCTTTCTTTCGCATTATACTGTATGGTGTAAAATCATTTATGTGACAAATAGAGTCTGAATGTATGAGAGACAGGAAGAATGAATATTATTGGTTAAATAAGGAAATATAAGGAGAAAAATTCACCATAATATATAGAGTCTGGTGTAAAGCCCATTTGGTTATTATAAAAAAAGGTGAGTCTGTAAAAGGACATTAAAAACCATATGAAGAACATTAAAAACATTAATGTGATGATCAGGTCACCTGAAGTGTCTATTCATATAGTGTGGATATCTATATTTAAAAATGATTACATAGGAATACAAGACAAGAGAAAAACTTTGAACATGTTCTAGAATATTCTGTTCTGTTTTGGTTTATTTATATTGAGTCAGAAGACATTATGTATTACAGCTTCAAAGTCTGTATTTTTGAAAAAAAAAAAGAAAAAAAAAGAAGAAAAAAAACCCACAGAAAAAAGACAATGCTGATCGTATGCACTTGCTCCCTGCCTGCGTTTTACAATTACAGAGCAGTCAATAAATGCTGACAAGGCATTTCACCAGAAATGTTGTATTCTGTAATGTATTATTACAGGTGGATGCTTCACTCACTGTAGGGAGGCCAAAACACTGCAGTGTTTCTGGCAAAGCAAACAATTAAACACTATTTTACAAAAATACTTGGAGAAAGGAGGTTTTTAAACCAGAAAAATCACAGGACTGAAAAACAGGTAAGGAATAAATGTGGTTTTATGAAAAGATCACAGGGTAAAAAAATAGATTTCTGAAGCAAATGAAACTATCTGTTATGATGACTGCGGCGGAGGACGGCAGCAAGGGGAGATCCATATCTTCCCTATCACAGAAATGATGGGACATGTCTAAGGAAAATCGCTTCTCAAAGAGGAATGCCAAGGATAATTTAGTGAATATTTTAAAGCCTGACAGCTGCCTTAAAGACTATAACGTTGCTGTGGGTTTGCATCGTTATATATGAGTTTGAGCAATTGGTGAAAGCAAAGCAAGAAAAATCAAATGACCTTTGCTAACATTTAATTTTATAGCTTTTGATAAAGTATATAATAGTTATACAAATACAGATAAACTCTCAGCATCAATACACTGCATTAATATCTGACATGAAAAAAAGCGGAGCACCTTTGTATGTTGTGATTTCTTTAATTGTCGGATAATACGCTGATAATTTGTTTGTTTGTTTGTTTTTTTAACTTTGTTGTTGCTTCTATTTTAAGTATGCCAAAGCGTTCAACTTACCGCAAATTAAAAAGCATGGATGGTTTCACGTTTGTGGACACACTCATCAATCTGTCTGACAAAAATAAACTGAAGGTGTCTGTTGTCAAAGCCTTATAAAAGGAAGAGTAATGTGCTAAGGGAGATTTGTGGCATTCAGACCTGAGCTATAGGTTCTGCTTTAACATTACCCTAAAAATCACACGTCGTTACCGTCTCAGATGTCCATACCGGAATACATAAACAAATGATACGAATTCAGTAAGACTAGGCTATTAGCTCTGTTAGAAATAACATAACAGAACTGATCATAACAGCGTATCAGTCAGGGCAAGTTCTAATTGAAGGCCCAAGAACTAAATGCCCCTGCTTAACTTAATTGAACATTAGAATAAAAGTCTGTAGTTAAGCAGGGGCATTGGGTTCCTGAATCTTCAATTTGGACGTTAAACCCATTCATTATTTCATGGATGGGTTTAATGTCATTATTTAATTTATATATATATAGGAATATTTGTGCAAACGTCTGTTTAAAATGACTGCCCTCAGTAGACTTGCGGAACAAACGAAGATGCATAAATAAAACTCAAGCTTTTGTATTTTTTTATGAACCATTAACTCAAACTGTGCAAAACAATAAACAAATTTATCAATGCTAAAGATAGACACCAAAGTGCTAAAACACTTTTGCAGAAGGAGTGTCCCTATTAGCTCCTACTCCTTACAACATTTATTCATTCATTCATTCATTCATTCATTCATTCATTCATTCATTCATCTTATAACCCACTTAATCTGTAATTCAATGTCACGGTGGTCTGCTGGAGCCTGTCTTAGCACTTCATAAATAAACTCACCAGCTGAAATTCAACCTTTGCAAAACTAAACTACTCTTCATCCCAACTTACTTATCCCCAGGTCAAGATCTCCTTGGACAATTCCACAATATTCCCCTTAACTACTGCTCGCAACCTTGGGGTAACTTTGGACAATAAATTATCATTTTCCTCACATATTGCTAACGTAGCACAATCCTGTAGTTTTTATCCTCCACAACATCAGAAGGATATGGCCATTTATATCTACTCAGGCTGCTCAGTTGCTTGTGCATTCTCTTGTTATTTTTAAAATTGACTACTGTAACTCGCTTCTAGCAGGTCTACTTCTGAGTGTGATCTCCCCTCTGCAGATGATTCAGAATGCAGTTGCACGTGTTGTTTTACCAAAGTTTTCACACACCACACCGCTGCTGCGCTCCCTCTATTGGCTTCCAGTATCTGCACACATCAGATTTAAAGTAGTGATGCTTACCTACAAAGCCAAGAACAACACTGCACCATCCTACCTCCAAGCACTTATCACTCCGTTCATTTTACCATGCTCCCTCAGCTCCACCAGCACTGCGCAATTTGTTCCACTGATCTGCCTTAAGACTTTTCTCTGTTCTCGCCCCAAGATGGTGGAATAAACTTCCCATCAATGTCAGAACAGCAGAGTCACTGGATGTCTTCAAGATACATCAGAAGACAAACCTCTTTATTAAACACCTTGCAATTGACACAAACACACAAAAAAATTCTATGTTGCTCTACAGTTTTTGGAGTTTGCTGCACTGTATTTTGTGATTGTATTTGTTCTATGATTTTGTGTCTCATCATTCAGCTCCAACAGTATTAGTGAGATCAAACACTAATGTCAGGTAAGGAGGTCTGGGGTGCAGTCGGTGTTCCAGTTCACTCCGAGGGTGTTTAGTGGTGATAAGATCAGGAATTTGTGCCAAACACTGGTGTTTCACTCTAATAATAACACAGCATGTGATAATGGTATTCAGGGGTTTTGTGCTCAGGGTCATTGTCATGCTAGAGTGCGGGAGTCTCTTATGTCTCCAGTGAAGAAATGATGTAATTCAACAAAATTCTATGGATATAGCAATGCATATAAAACATTCTAGACTGAAACTGTGGGATTCTATATTTGTAGTTAGAGAGGAACCACATATGAATCTGATGGTCAAGATCCACAAACTTTTGGCAATAAAGTTTATTTATAAATAAAGTTGCAGAACACCTGCAGAATTGTAGCATTTTGTATGAAATTCTGTAAAATGTTAGAGTTCTAGAGTTTAGGTGAAAGGTAAGTGCTTATTCCGTGCTCTTACTTTATTTGAAAATGAAACCTAATTAGTCTTATTCAAGCTCTCATAATTTAGCTCTTCATCTTAATATTGAATGTCTGGCAGAACAATGGCACAGCAGGTCAGTTTACTTCCTGCATCCTCTTCAAGTTACATGAGCTTCCTCTAAGTCCTTCTGTCTCCTGCTATTTCCAGAAAAACATGCCAGTTGTTACTTTAAATTGAATTTAGATGATAAACCTGTATCTTCTTTAGTATGTTTTTATTTAGCAAATTATGTATTTATTATATAAATGAAAAAATGAATAAAAAGGTTTCCTCAGAACCCCTGAAATAGTAAGTTCCAGCATCTGTGGAAGCTGTTATAATGATTCTCAGACAACATGATTCTTTATAATTATTACTTTTTAAAAGTGATTTTTAATTTACTTCTTTATTTCAAATTTTTAAGTATGTCAAAATTAATTTCTCCTCCTCTGTGGGTGTAAAATTCAAATTCATCTCTACAGACCTGTTTTGCTATCTGAGCAACCAATCAGAAGATAGATAAATGCTAACATCATTGTACGCAAACTAGCAGGCTTTAAATCTTATTTGTTAAAGAAACAATATTTAATAATGTTAGCCAATTAGCAATTTTCCGCTACTAATATTGTTTATGTTACATGGGCAGCACTACTGGTTCTGAAGGCTTTTGGCAGATTAGATTAACATGGCCACACATAAAAACTGAAATCTGATCGGATAAAAATCCAACATGCACATACACCTACTGGAAGCAATGCAGCCAAGAAAAATGCTAGGAAATGAAGATAATAAATGAATACAATTTAATGGAACAAACATTAGAATTTAGGTTGTAAATATAAGTAAGTGATTCTGATAGTTTTTAGACCACTAGAGCCTAATAAAAAAATTGTTTATAAAAAGGTTACAAATAAATTATAATTTGTGATGATAAAAAAATTACACAATCAAAATTGCATGATAAAAATTGCCATGCATATTTTCAAAGACAGTATCTTACAAAAAATTAGTTTCCTCATTTTTTCCCTTCTGTATTTATCCTTCAGGATATGCGAAGAAAAGTGTTTCCAAACAGGCCTTTTCCAAGCAGCATAATGTAGTTTGAGAAAGTAACAATTGTTTAAATGGTATTTCTTAAACAGCGTTTATCTTTTTTATTCCCCAAAGCTGCCTTAAATATCCTCTGTCTATTCTATAGTACATTTTAAACTCCACTGAGAATCTCATTATACTTACTACAGGGCGTTTACTTTGTCTGCAAAATTTGTACTGGATTCCAAGAGGGCATAAGGGAGAAGTCAACTATGAGTCATATTTAACATCTACCTTTTTACAATGTTGTATTCAGGCTGCGCTACTTATTATCGATTATTAACATGCTCTGCATCAGGATTCAGGAATCGTCATGCATAATAAGACTGGCTGACTGACGGACTGACTGACTGACTGATTAAGTGATTGCTAAATTTGTGGATTTTAATCCTAATAATTAGACCGCTGTCGTGTGTTTTATAAAAAGTAACAACAGAAATACACAACAGGGACCTCAGTAGGGAATAGAAAACAGTTTCTTATCAACTAGAGCAAAAATGAAAGCCTCAAAATCCAATGTCAGTTGGATTTCTATTTGGAGAAAGTGAGGATTAAGCCATGTGTGTTCATTCAAGCAAGTTTAGCCAGCTGCTACAGAAAAGCTATCAATCAATTTAACTGCATGAAAAATTACCTTTTAATTGAATAAAATGGTTACCATTTAATGAGAAAAGTCCAGTCCCTATCATCTTTATAGCATTTTTTAACAAAAGAAATTGTATTAAAGCATTAATTCAATCATTTACTTGCTTATTCCCTACTTCAGTGTCACAGGGATATACTGAAGTCAGAAGGGTTAAAAGCAGGTGGGGTACACCCTGGACCCTGTACACCAGTCCATCACAGGGCCACGCATACACAGACAATCATATGGTCAATTTAGAGTCACTAATGAACCTAACATGTTTATGGAAACCAGAGAACCCGGGATGAACCGATATATACACAAGGAGAACATACAAACCTTCTTGCTGTATGCCAATACTGCAATGCTGTATGCTAACTACTTAAACAACATGCTGCCTGTGTCAAAGCAGCTTTCCAGAATCAAATCAACATGACAATTTTAAAGCTCACTAAAACTCTCAGTTTAATTAATAACTATAAATTAAGAGTCCCCATCTAAGCAAGCCAGAGGCAACAATGGGGGAGAAAAAACCCTAAACTGCTTCTGTGCCAAAATGTAGAAAAACCCTTGGGAGAAACCAAGCTAAGCCATAGGGAATGGAGCCAGAAAGACAACGTTCCTTTTTCAGTTTGTTTAAGCAAATCGATTTTCAGCTAAGCCTGTTGTGATACTTTGGCAAATTTAAAAGAAAACATGAAAAAGTAATCTTTAGGTCGACTGGCTACTCGAATATACAGCATGTACCTGTATATGGGGCTGTGTATGTTTTATTTAGGAAGTATACCAAGAGTTAACACATACACTGACCTTTTCATACTGTATAATTTAGAAAAATAGAAATTTAGGGTTGTGATTTACACAAAAATGTATAGAGTATAGAAAAGCACAAATAGCCGTCCAACAACATAACCACTGTTATAACTTCCCCATTTGCCAAATACTGTAAATGTAAATGCAATTGTTTAAAAAGGTGGTGGTGGTGGTGGTGGGTGGGGCACAACAACATTGACTATGTATACACAAAGCCACTTCCCAAACGTTAGTACATTAGATGGCAATTGGTGACACAAAATTGCCCAAATGAGTGAGAGTAAGTTTGTATGTAAAATGTTATTCAAGTCATAACATTCTCTAAACACTGCTCCCACACCCTGAAAACACCTTCCATGCATCAAAGTGGTGGTAGAATGCTGGTGAGTGTAGATACCATGGTTGTTTCTTGCTTGATTGACTTTATAGTTTATTTGGAATGTTGGAGGCATTGCTCCATACTGCTCCAGAATTTATTCTACAGGATATTAGTATTGCAACGGGTAACCAGACTGCAGACAAGAGTTCATTTCAAACTCAGGCAGCTGCGTTTATAGGTGACACAAATGAAATGGAGAGAAGAGAAACTAATACTGGTACAAAGACTAGGGGAGAACTGATGCTCATGAAGTGAAGGACACTGAAACTTTTAACAAGGTCATAGGAGAAAAGTAGGAAGGAGACCAGATACGGGGTCACATACAAGACCAGACAGTGACTGTATGGGGCTTCTGCTCTTTAATAAAGGCGTGTGAATGAGGTGGATCCTTCCTCATACAGGTTTACCATGGCTCACCAACAGACAGGGTATAAAAGATGCATGATCTGGGATTGGTTTTTCATGTATCTTTCAACCTCCATAGTGTTTATATTACATCACATACTTCCTGTAAACCAAGGCAGTCATTTGGGAACACTACCGAGCTACATCACTCTGATGAGCCAGGAAAGACTGCAGTCTATTCCAGTGATGCATTTAACCCTAGCGTCTCTACTTCAGCATCTGGCAGGTGTCATTAAGCTGACTTTATGCCTTTCTAATAGTCTAAGTTAGAATAAAGCTTAAAGGAATGCTTTCAAATGCTAAGCAGTATTAAAAGGAATCTTGTGCTGACTAAACAACACCAAATGACATCAAATGACAAGGCCTGATTGTGTTTTTAATACATTGACTGGTTTACATGTTAAATCTTTCGACATTTCACTCAGTTTTTGTCTCCAGTCAAAAATGAGAAAATCAAATGAGTGGAAAAGCGATGTCAGCTGATATTCAGGGACTACAGAAGGCTATGCTGCAATACATCTATAGACGAGCCAAGTACTCCCATCTATTGTAAACCGGCAGATAAATCAGAAAACGGCAAGAATGTGGCAAGCCAAAGCGTCCGAGTATCAAACAGTCAGTGTCTCTCCAGCTCTCATTCCACATTGGTGTCTGTGCAGAAACACAAGGACATGCTTCAGGGATTTGAATGAAAATAAAGAGGACACACGCCAACCGGCTCTTGATTACTGTCAGGACTAGGATCGGCTACAAATAAAAATTCTTTCCAGTTGTGTAAAATGGGTTAATGATGTGAAATGAAAGGTAATTTGATAGGAATCTTTGATTTTTTAATCTTTGAATCTTTGATAGGAATCATTTTGCAGAATCTGTTAAAAAAATCTAAGAAAAACAAGCCAATAAATGTGTGCTGGTAAGCTGAAAATTAAAGTGCTACACTAAACACTGAGTGTGTTTCTACGCATAGGAAAGTGCATCTACAAGGCTTCTAAAGCTATAGCACCAAATAGAGTTTATTATTAGTGCACTTCCTGCTCAGATACACTTATTTTTAAATCAATAAGGGCTCGTTAATGAGCTGATGAATCAAGTAACAAGCTCATATGTATTTAAAATATCTAGCAGGATGATGCAAGGAGAAAAGCTGACAACCTTAAAATAAAACTTAAGCTAAACCCGACAGTAAAAGAAAACCATTAGAATTCATAACAGCATTCATTTTGATGACTCTCAGAAGGTATGAAAGACAACTGCTTCTGAACCTGCAGAAAGCAAGCACTATGGAAGTGGAGAGAGACTGCAGGTCAGAATAATGTGGGGGTTTTGAGGGAATATATCAATTAGCTAATAGACATGCTCATCTAATCAGTGAATAAGCTTTCATAACTCTTATAAAACACTTAAACAATCATGTTTTATATTTTTTCGGTCACATTATATAATGTTAACCAGCTAGCAAGGATGAGCAGTGAAAAAGGCTTTAAAGAAATAAATTGGGCCTAGAATCCTGTCAGATATACTTGTGTTTTATCATAAAAATATTTGCAATTCAGGCTAGCCTAATGAAAATTTTTTTAACATTATATAACATTAAATGATAATAGGACTATATATCGACTGGCGCCGTAGTGTAGTCTGATAAGGCATCAGTACCCACATGTGCTCCAGCAACCCAGGTTTGTTATTCAGCTCAGGTCCTTTATTGCCACATCGCTCTCTCTTTATATCCCCCATTATATCCCTCCATTCTATCAATCAAGGCAAAAAATAAAAGTAAAAAAATATCTTAAATGGGCAATAAAGCTATCATATTTTTTCTAAAAAAGAAAATCATGCACAACAATTTTAAACACTTACACAAATATGCTCCTTTTCCTACATAAATAATAGCATTTTACTAGCTAAGGTGCCTTGTAATATCAGGCATGACTTAAATAAGACTATTAAACTACAATATATTATTCAACTTTTTAGAAATAGTAATAAAATAATAAAAATAAATTGTTAATTATCAGTGGGCGGCGCGGTGGCGTAGTGGTTAGCACGGTCGCCTCACAACAAGAAGGTCCCAGGTTCGAATCCCGCACTGGGA